>JBAJFG010000320.1:700000-839800 GCA_037903475.1 Ancylostoma caninum
TATGTATGTAATACCTACAAGTTCTTGTAGGACTCCAAAAAACCTTTCTGCTTACTCTAACCCCTCCATATTTCTAATCACAAACAGTTCGAGTCCATCATTTTCGATAATTTGATATTTATATTAGGTTGTCTCACGAATAATGGCCGCTTCGAAGATGCGCATTCCAAGGTGCGTAACTCTGCTCAAACTTGAGATTTCTCTTAGCAATAAAAATGCTGTGATCAGCATTTCCTGCAGATTTTTGCGGTACAGTGGAACCTATGTAAAGAAGAAAGCTCAAATCACAGGAGCCAACGAAGTAAGAAAGGTCAATTTTCAGTACAAATTGATTCACATGAATTTTTTAGATGAAAAGTGGTCTGACTAAAACAATGTTCCAAGAAGAGATCGAACAGCTCATTCTAAGAAATTTTTCTTGGTAGGATGTGAACCTGTGTGAATTTGCGCGTCCCGCCAGTGGACATGCACTTCTTAAGCTCACCAAAACTGAGGCATATTCAACCGAATCTCAAAGCCAAGCCTCAAATGTTAACAGGTGAGGTATTTAGTAAATTCTACTCTTGTCCTGGTCTAGCTACTTTCGAACAGCTCAACCAGTATTTCATCTATCAGAGAAAGTTGCTTTTTTCTAAGATGTTGAGGTTTGTGGGATATATCTAGACCTCCCTCGGCGATACAAACAAAACAAAACTCCATTTTATTTAGCAATGCCCACCCATCACTAAAAAAGGCTCATTTTACCGGAAAATTCTGCAACAGTGTTCATCAGAAAGATTAACGTAAATGGTGTCGCACGACCCCCGACGTCATCACCATCTACCATCTATCCCCGACGTCATCTACATCCTCAGTAAGAAGAACGCTTATCATCAGAAAGATATTTATCAGAAAGAACGTTTACGGCCTCGCGCCACCGCCGCGAGGCCGTAAACGCGTGCGTCTGAGCTGCGTCGGCGATGCGACTAATCCATCGTATAGACGAACGCGCGTCAAACGCACGCATCTAGTATAAATTGTATCATTGACTGATCGATGACGCTCGTTCTATTCTCATTACTCCTAATACAAGGCACACTTTACTCACTATTCTCCTCGCATTGCTCATCCTCTGTACAGTCACTTATAAAGATACCGAGCCAGAGCGCCGCTAAGCGGCGCTCTGGCTCGGTATCTTTATACTGACTCGGACCCGTGTGCCACGTTACCTTTGGAGGTGACGATTCGCTGATGGGCCCGTATTTTTGATGAAGGACCCATTTCAGTGACGATTTTCGATGGGAACGTAACATACCCTAATCTTCCTCCTCAATTTTTTTCAACAGTAAATGAATGGACAGTATTATGTAATGTCGAATCATCCATAACAGTTATTGTCTACTTGCTTTGGAAGTGCACGGTTTGAATTGTAGTCCCGCACAAGACAACTACATAAAAATGAAATACAAGTCTCGCTACAGTACTGTGCTACTGGATACGTGGAACGCTCACCGCATGACTACATGTTTTCTGTGACTACAAGTACATGTTCCTTGTGAACAAGCTTTTATCGAGTAAAACACCTGTTCATAATTGTATTTTTCCTGTACCGTCTATTACTTTGTTTTGCTACGAACTAAATAGAAGGCGGCGGACAGACCGTAAGTTCAACATGGGTTCTAAATACATACATTTTGTGAATCGGACTATCTGAACGAGTTGTGTTCAGTTGAGGAGGTCACGAAGGCTGCTACCTATCGGCAAGATAAGCGACTACGGCCACCGAATCCGAGGTGTGAAAAAGCTAAGGTGTTTTCAGAAACTGGTTTGATCAGGATGTTGAGGTTGTATGACGACCCGCATTTTTTTGCAAGATGCAGTGTTCAGACACACGTTGTGGCCAAAGCGCTGGACGTACGGCTCCGAAAACAAATCCTGAAGCTAATACCAAAGTCTCGCATTGACATCTCAAATGTGCGTTTCTATGAACTCATATGATGGCTCATGTCAACAATATCTAGTCTAAAAATCAAAACCTGAGCTCTGCGGAAGCTGTGGAAATTTCAAATTCCGCGAGAGCATAATACAGATATTCTGTTTCGTTTATTCTGGCATTGGCTTGCTGTGTACACTGTGGGACACTTCCACAGTTTAAAAACGAAATACTGAATTTCAAAATTTCTGGAAAAGAATGAGAGTGAGAATTGAGGAGTAATTGTTTGCGATAGTACTGCAGTATGACTGCGCTACTGATCTCTAAAGGAAACATTTCGAAATGTTCTTCAGTGATGCGGCAAACGCAGTCATTCACTCGCGAAAAATACTGACCAAGACCGATCCGCCTATATATTAAAACGCTAGCCCCTTGCAATTTGAACGTGTGGCTATGTGTCAGGGCCGCTATTGGTCAAACTCGCTGCCGCGACCACGCCGAACTCGTGACTGAAATAGACAAGACCAAAAGTGGAGATATGGCGTGGTCCTTGCGCGATTGTGAAGTGGCCTGCATGCCGCATAGGGGAATAGCCGACATTTCTGCATGTCGGTGTCCCTATAAAATCAGTAAAACTTTTTTAAGTTGTTCTTTTGAGGAAAATAGTTGGAAACCTGCTTGGAGAAGATCGCAACTATTTTCTGAAATTTTTCTCTTCAAATTTTCTCTCTGCCGAGCAGGAAAAATTCTCCAGCATTTGAATTCTGGGCCATACTGCATGTGGGTGTCCCTGGAAAATCAATAGAACGTTTTTAGGCCGTTCTTCCAAGAAACATAGTTAGAAACCAGAAGCTCGCGACTGTTTTCCAGGCTTTTTCCTCTTCAAATTTTCCCGCTGTCCTACGCCGAACTTCAAAAATTCCTCCTCATTTAAATTTTAGACCACTCTGCATGTGGGTATCCCTGGAAAATCACTAAAACGTTTTTAAGCCGTTCTTTCGAGGTAAATAGTTGGAAATCGGCTTGAAGAAGCTCGCAACTATTTCCCGGATTTTTTTCTCCTCACATCCTCTTGCTGCTGAAAGCTGCGTCATGTAGTACATTTATCATTTTTATCATTTCTACCGAGCATCGTCACTATCGCTGTCTTGAATAACGATTCATAAGTATAAAAAGGTCAAAAATATAAGAAACTAGGATTGAACGAGGACTTAAAAAGGGAGTGAGCTGGTTTTCAGAAAATAAACAGATGAGGGGAATTTCTTTCTGTCCACCGCCAGGAGTTCAAAAAAGTCCTCGAAGGAAAATACCCGCGTAGCATGCCAGTTTAAGCCATCTCAAAGATGATGGGCAGCATCGGCCATGGTTTAAAATAGAAGGGTATCGCTTTGCGTAGAAACAAAGAACTAGAGATGAAATGATGTCCACATAGAATATGCTCTTAAAGGCAGCACCCACGCTGAAAAAAATTTTTTCGCATTTGTGCTCATTTCAAAGCTAACATCAGTTGGAGTGTAACTGGAAAAAGAATCACTCCGAATTATGCAATTGCTCGAGTAATAAAACTCGTACGCATGTACAAATGCGCCCGCCATGCTCAACCCCGCTCCATTCTCTTTGATCGTGTATGGCTGTGTTTCTCAGCCGATGAGGGCTTGATGAGGATTTTCCGATAGCGGTGATCCTTTCCACATCCCGGCAGCCTCACCCATCTCAGGCGATAGAACTCGTACACATGGACATGAGTTGGCAATATACAACATAGTATTTCTTACAAACTTTGTCCTTTTGAATGGTCTTTTCTCTACTGTGGGCGTAGGGGTAGCCTCTGGAGTAGAATTCCATGCAAAAATCGACGACGTCTTTTTTTTACCGTGAGTGCTGTCTTTAAATACAAGAAATAAATTATTCAACATGTTTCTTGTTATTTCTAAGATCCAACCAGTGTCTAGCATATCGCATTAAGTCGTTGAAGCCAGTGTGTTGGAGCAGCTGCAAAGCAAGAAATCAAGTAATCCAACAGAAATAGTTCACACGGGTACTTACCGCCTGATAGTATTCGTTGAGAGCATGCCTTGCTTTGAATGTCTGTGGCACAGAGGCTTTTCTCTTGAGGCGCATATACGGTCCCATATTTGGAGACCAAACAAAGTCAAAGAGCACTTTCGTCCAAGACGTGTGCACATGCAGACCCTGGTAAAACTCTGGAGCAATTTCAGCAACCTGAAATAGTACATATAGGAGACGTAATTGCGATTTAACAAATATTCCACTAGAACTGCAACTAAAGAACCTTTGGTAAGTTCCTTCCAGGAATATATGGAAAGTCATGATGTTCAACATGGTATCCTACATTGAATGTGCATAAGTTCCATGGCCCATAGTAACTGTAGAAAACGATCAAGTGAATCATCAATACAAGATGAATGGGTGTTTTCTTACCTGTATGTCTCTTGATTCTCTTTGAAAACATAATGTTCTGAAATAAAATGACCCGCGCTGGGGTGAACTCCCATTGCTATGAGAGTACCCAGAATCAAATATATGAGAGAACGAAATCCAAACATATGTAGCACAAACACGTCGAAGGCTATCTGTAGACAAATAAGGAAAAAAAAGATAAAATATGAAAAGTTCTGAAAGGAAACACGAAAGAAGTCAGGAAGTACCTGAATAGCCGCATTGACTATTTCCAAATCAGTGGGAGCTTTCTTATAGATAACCAAAGGACGAAATGCGTAAAACAGCGGCTGGAGGAGCAACCAGAGAAATTTTCGAATGGGAGTCGTGAACAACTGAGCTTCAAGCTCTGTGGGAATATCGGTGTCTAGTCCATCTTCGCCTACAAGATCTAGCAATCAAGCTGTTATCACACTGGATACTTTTTTACGAAGATGTAAGGGATGATAAGGCAATAACGAACACGGTGCATCTCAAATACAGTGTCAAAATTCGACGCTAGTTCAATCCTCACTACGATAGAGCTGTTCACTCCAAATTTTATCTGAGATATACATCCCTTCCCCTGTGAAATCTCCACGTTTCATAAACGCATGTCAACATTACAGAGCTTAGCATGTCTTTCACGTATGATATCTTCAAAAACAGCTAAACTTGCCTAGGTATCGATGGTGCTCGACATGGTATTTTTTGAACGAGACGGAGATCGGCACGCCGATTGGCAGGTTGGCAACCATTCCGAAGAAGCGATTCTAAGCGAAAAGTGAGTTAAAACACCAAATTAATGGTTTTTATCATCACTTCTACGCTGAAGGATAGAAACTTACAGCTAGCGGATACTTGTTCCCATAAACTGTGTTGTGCGAAATATCATGTATAGCGAGTGTCATAGCATGATTGATAACACCTCCACACAGATAAGCCTCCAAACATATCAGTGTCCAGTCCGCATCTGAAAGTTCTCAATTATCTTCCTTAGCTCGCTCATTTATATCTATAAACGCTCCTGCAAACCGATTCTTCATAACTGATGTGAAAATGTGTACGTCCAACTATGGCATCAAGAGAACTATGGCAACTCATATTTGCTACTAAGAAAATAATTATGGAGACTTAACAAAAGTGAAAAATAATCCGAATGAGGAGATAGAAATGATCATCAATGTTTCTGCGGGAAGCATGGCATAATATTTGGTGACGAGCGGGTCAATTAATCGTATGAAAGTCGTACATTCCTCTACATTCCTCTACAGAGTCAAAACTAGAAATGCAACATCAATGTCATCATCTTTTTGATAAAGTAATTCAACAATTCCAATGTGTAGGCAGTTGCGAGTTCTCTCGATTGTGGAAGTTGTAACAACAAATAATGTTAGCACATTTGTCTAAAATACCCATATATTATATCATCGATGTGTAATAATTGTAATAAATAAAATAATTCAATATTCTCGCGTACCACCTATGTGAAGCTGTTTTTGGCGAAAATTGTGAAAGTGATGAAGCTCTTTTCCCCAAATACGAAAACCAATGATTCCTTCACAGGGAAAATTGGCCACTGTAGTGGTTTGCAATCGTCGTCTACAGTTTCAGCCACATATTTGGCGCACAGACAGCTCTCGACAGCAGGATTTCATACATACCTCAGCCCTACTATGAACAGTTAACCATGTTTGAGCATATTTGAAGCTGTGTTGGCCTCCTCTCTCTTGCTTACCATCGTTGAAACTTGATATGAAAATTCATTTATACATCTACTTATGGGGGGGGGGGGCAGGAGAAGTCGTGGTTTAAATCAGGCACATTTCTTCTTAACTTTTTTTCTACGAATATAACCGTATTATTCGTACAAGCTGAAGCCAGTTACAGAATCATGCCGTCAAGTCTGTGCAAAAATTTGATTTTATTGAATCTCTACAGTAATGCAAGCCTCGGAGGTCTTCAATGAGTGACTGGTTGCTTGCTAGTCGCACAAATCGAAGAAGAAATCTGCAGCCAAGGTGCATGCCGTCCTTCCTATTACCGTGAATCGTTTTTTTTCGAATATTTTCGTCAGAGTTAGTTCCTGGAATTAATTCTGGAACTGAGACAAAAATAACTCTTTCTTCAGTTTGCGAGCAAATGTGTAATAATTGCAAGCTATGTTGTTGCTTTTAGTTCCAAACCCTAATTTTGGTCTTCTGTATCTTTTCATAAGTACGATGAGACTTAAAGCCAATGTCTACAGAAATTTTCGTTTTCTGCTGGGAGACTCGGATTCAATGGAGAAATTGAGCGATGCACAAGAGAATTTCAGCAGACGGATGCGCTTTTCCGTGCGCTTGAATGGAGGACGTGCGTCGGTAGGTTGACGTGCGGTATAGCTTGAAAGCGATACCCTCGGGCTGTTGCACTACACTTCTGCGCAGCCATGTGTCAACTCTTTGTGTTCTACTAGCAGTTGTGATTGAATAGGAACCCATTACACAGGACACAATTCATTTCATAATAATTTTCTTTGGTACTCGCTTTAAGGTTCAGTTCTGCACTGTTTGTGATCGAGGGCGGTCGGTCCTCTCCAGCCACTACCTCCATCACCCTACTCCAACCAGTGTGCAAGGACCCGGTCCAATACGCATTTGGCAAGCGTAGACCGTATGCCAAAGCAATCGGCCGGTTCTCTCCACATCGTCACCATCAACGCCACCAGGAACGGAAAGAGAAGGACTGCTGTGGAAAAGACCTCGAAGGCGAGTGGACGAAGCTGTTTGGTGGAGATGTGAAGAAATCAGCCGAACTCTTCGCACATAAGGCAAGGTATTCATTGTGCCAGTGGGATAAAAGAGTGTAAACAATAAACGCTTTAAGCACTTAGCATGATGTTTCATGGCACTTCTTTGAGGTGTGTTGAATAAGTGAATATCAAACAATAAGACCAATGTGTAGGGAGCGCATATCACTCCATCTACCACAATAGTCACATTTCCCACTGTTTTCTTACCTTGCAGTAACCAACACATGAACACCTGGAAAAACACCATAGCCAAGACCACATATTTGAACGACGCATCGATGCCGAAAAGCTGCAAAGGATCAGAGTGGACGTGCGGAGCCAACGTTGTGTAAATATGATCGTTCAAATAAAGTTCAACGTTCTCTTCATCTCATCATCTAATTATCATGGACAAAGATCAGATTTGTAGTTCACGTGCCCTCTATATCAATTTTAAGGACTTAGATGAGCTAACTGTATTGTGGTGAAGCTACAAGATCTTCTTTGTGTTTGACACGAACGACGACCACACTGTGAATCACCTGTTTAATCTCTGGATGCGCTTTCACTATAGCAGTCCTTCTATCAAGGTGTGGCTGCTCTGTATAGGTCCACATAAAGTCATCTCTTGACACAGACTGTCCCATTCTGAAACTAAAATGATAAATATTGGAATTTTCTGTAGGTTTGGCTTTTCACTACTAATTGTTTCACTAGAAAAAAGTCAATAAATGGCGTGTAACTAAATGTAAAGTTAATAAGTGGTCTGGAAGCAAACTCCCTCTATGTCATGCGGAAATCCATCACCAGAGGAAATAACAACAAACCAGTCATTCCTAGAGCCAGAAGTAATCTCAGATTCAATTTCTTTTCCAACAGAGCAGGTTCGGAGTATGCTAACTTAAAGTCCTTACGCGCAATCGGAGGAAAATTTTTGAGCGCGCCCAGCATGGGGCGCATGCGCGGCGCGGCCCTCTTATGGCAGCGGTCCGCCGTCGTTCGTCAGATTTTTGGCCCAGGTGAGTGTTTTTCCTTCATTTTTTCTTTGATGGAAGTTTATTTGAAGGTGTGGGGCCTGTGGCTAACCGATGTCGATCGGACGGCCCCGCATGCCTCATAAGAACAATAAAAACAAGCATTTGGGGCATGCATGGGGAAAACGTGCAAAATATGAGGCATGCGGGGCCGTCCGGTCGATATCGGTCAGCCACAGGCCTCACAGCTTCAGATAAACTTCACTAAAGAAAAAATGAAAGAAAAACATTCACCTGGGCCAAGAATTTGACGAACGACTGGGGATCGCTGCCAATAGAGGGCCGCGCCGCGCACGCGTCGTATGCTGGGCACGCTCGAAAATTTTCCGCCGATTGCGCGTAAGGACTTTACATAAAATGTAAGCGATACTAATCAGCGTTCGTTCATTCAGGAACATGATTGACCGGTACTTGTCTACGTGAGATAATTCGCAAACTTCCACCACCACTTTTCCTTATCCCAATTCTCCCAATTGTATCCCAAATATTCTGATAATGATGTTCCGTGCACATGCCTGGTTCTACATCTGTTCACATGAGTATACTCATGTGATAAATACATAAATATTTCTCCAGGCATCGCACGCTCGTCCATACACAAGAACTCCCATTAAATTTCGAGGTCACGGTTCTCCACCGCTTCTTAACGAATACTTTGGAAAGAAGGTTGATGGAAGCGGTGAGAGAGTATACTCATGTGATAGAGATAAGAAGAAGAACACCAGAGATTAACAACAAAGAAGAGCGGTTAAAGCAATGAGGTTGATCTCGTGAGAGATCACTGTCCAATATCCCCCCCCCCCTCATTTGCTTGCAGGCGGCCGTTGGGTGAGGTCTTTTTTTGATGCAGTCTCTCGATCTCTTCCTGATTCAACGATGTATTGTATTTTGTAGGCTTGATAATGGCGTTATAGAGCCGAAAGCTTGCCTGATAAAGTGGCTAATATTGAAGTCTCGACAACTTTGAACTACTTACAAGAGAGATGGGGCTTCGCGACGGACGAATACTGCAACACATAATTAAATAAATAAATGCAGCTCGAACAGTTCGTTGGCTTTTATAATTTGGTAGCAGCGCAAAGAAAACACGGTATTTTTCAGTTTTATTAGTGACCCGAGCAGAACAGAGTGAAATGGAATTCTGCGCTTTGGAATAGACAATGGGTTCGTAACAACAGTCTAAGTTCAGGTTTGTGAGGGTCATCTGAACCATGTACGTATTGCGAGCTCGTAGTAGTAAAAAAACAGAAAGATGTGCCTGTGGACCTAAGGGATGATGAGAGGGTAGAGGTATGGGCGGTGGGAGGGTGAGGGCGGGAGCGGCCGGGGTTGCATGCCTATCTATCGCACAGTACTGCAATTTGTTCCATGGGGAATGGCGTAGCTGCATGCCGAAAATTTGGACTTCTCATCCGAAGTTGATGCTGATTGCCGAATTTTTTTGCAGCTAATCGCTCAAGGCAATACGAAGGCCTTGGATGATTAGCGACAAAAAATTATCAGCAGAGGCAGGATCTGCCCAATAAGCGACAGTACAACAGGACTTTCCTGCTAGACTACGGCATTACTCTTACACCATCCCGTTTTGCGACTCGAAGGAAAACATCATCGTCGAAAGTGGGACTCACAGGCAAAAATACCTCTCATTCCAGATGCTTTGCACTGACTTGGGCCTGATTCTCTTATAGAGTGAAGGGTGTTCTTTACTGAGGAACGGCTACTCATCAGGCTGTGCAGAAACATCTTATATGAGCAAACATGGGAAGAAGCAGAAAAATCCTTTTTCTACCTCACGCACGCTTTCAACAGCTCTAGAAGCGCTTCTCGGCAAACCAGTCACATGTGCAGAATCGTATGTGATTGACGTGCAGGACCCGGCGCTCGCCTTTAATGGCTGCTTCTCCAGAGAACGTTCTGTACTTCATCGGAAAAACAACGACAATACCTTACATAGACGATTTCCCTGAGTTGCTGATTTCATGAGATTCATGTATTATTATTGTTCCAAGCTCAATGTAGAACATTTCAATATTATTCGAAGACCAGACGAGGTTACCCTATACAAAATGCAAAAGTATCTGCAAAAACATTTTTACCTAAGTTTACAAAAGAAAAATCGCCCATCTATTGACGTCATTTTCAAATGTGAATATGTGCCAAGTGTTATAGGCTATTTTTTACCAACCCTATCTATCATCTAGCTATATCTCACGTTCTGCAATAGATTAGCCATCGATGGATCGATGGCCCCAGACAAGCTTTCGGAACTTCCGTGGGTGACACGACCGAAGTTCCGAACTGGCTCCGCGGAAGTTCCGAAATCGAACAAGAGTGACGTAGTACGGGCATTATGGAGTCAACCATAACTTGAGTATTAGGGGAAAATCGAACAACATGGAGGTGTGAGCATCTCTACGCGTTCTGATACCAAAAATGTAGGATCATGAATCCCACCGAAATGCATTCTATTACGCAATGTTACTTTCACCAATAGTGTTCTCGTTCTCTGAAGACGAGCCATAAGCAGGTTTGCCCTCTGAGTGAGCTGCATATCTGCGTCAGGTTTCAACTTTAATAATAACATGGAAAAATTCCTCTTTGGTAAGAATCTATCAACTTTTCGTATTTATGGGAACAATCTCAAGAGTACATTTATCTGACACGAGCTTTACCGGAAATTCGACATTACAGATGTCATTATTGGGGCATTCCGAACTAAATTTCGAAGAAAAAATAGCGGAAAAATTTTCATATTCTATAACAGCTTCTTATACAGCTAGTTGAAGTCAAGCAAGAACATGCCACTACAAAAGCTGGACGAAGACATGCCATTTGATATGTTAGTTTCTTGGACCATCCTATCTCTCTCGAAGCTCCGTATAGGTTCCGAAAAGTGTCAAGCTCGGTGGAAGTTCCAAAGCTACTTTTTTTCTCCATTCGGAACTTCCGCGGAACTTGCACAACTTCCGGAAAAATCGACGCGTGAGCTCATATTTCCACGGAAGTTCCGAAAATCGGCAAGCCCCACGGAAGTTCCGAAGGTTTGTCTGGGGTATAGGGCTTGTAAGTGAGGCATGCAAGCTAGCAAAAAAAATTCAATGAACAGCTAACAGCAGCTTGCACCATAAGAAGCCTTTTCGATGTACCACATCTTGTATGGCAGCGCCATTTTTTGCAAGGTAACAGCAGGAGTAGGTACATCGACACAATGTAACTTTGTAGGTCATTATCCAAAAAAAGGCTATTCCAATATTTAGCAAAGTTTTCGAGATTTTTGAGGAGAGAAGTGGCAGAGAGTGAGTCGACAAGTAGTTCACACGATATGCGATAGATTTCCTGAGACGATTCAGCAAAGCGCCTATCAATACCAAGTGTTATGAACTTCTTTACCAACCTTATAGATATAGATATATCTCATGTTTTGCGATAGGTTAACCACCGATGGATCAATGGGATAGGGTTTGTAAAGGCAGTATGCAAGCCGGCATAAAATTTCCTTAGACAGGCGGGCACGTGCAGAATCACAACGGACTGTTACTGGAGTTTCGTGATCTGACAATTCCAATGACAAAATTCTATGTTTTTTGAGTCCAAATATGTATAATCGGTATTTAATTATCCGGGGAAATTGGTGGAAGATGATAACAGTTACAGTTTATCGAAATGAATCATTTGCTTTGCTTTATAGAGCATGGAGCACGAGTGACATAGCGATAACTACGGGGCTTCTGCTAAAGAGCAAAACTAACTTTTTTTCTGTCAACGGACCGAGCTGATTACTATGACGACCAATAATTCAATCGTTTTGATGCCTTCAGAGCGCAGTAGTTCTAGCTTCAATCATGATCTGAACGAAGTGAGTTGATGAAAAATTATTGAAGAAGAGAATATTTACAACACCTGAAGAACTTGCAGGGAAAATAATGTGAATTCTTTATCAGTGAGGAGCAGCAAATGACGCGAATGAACGTACATAACTGACACATTGATGATATTATTAATGGAATGAGCCGATAGCAAGGGCAGCGATAATGATGGCAAAAAAAGCAGTAGACGCTACAGTGACAACAAACAAGTGAGCGAAAACCTGCAAAAACCTGAGGGCGGTGGACGGAACAGTAACCCTATTTGTCTGAGGGACTTCTCGACTGAGGCGATTTTACCTTTTCGAGAGATGAGCAATCCCATAAATTGATAATCCAACTTGAAATTTACAGCAGATCAAATGCCGTTGTAATTTCAATACTGATAACTTCCATTTCCTGCTATCGAAAGGAATGGAATGCGGAAGTTCTCAAATAATCTTTCCATCGCTCGCAAATGTTAAATCTTTGTGCTTACATACATATATTTTCCTCCAACGCATTTGTCTAGTACTTTTGTGACCAACTATAACATTGTGTTGTCAAATATTTTCCAGCCACTTTTTATTTGTTTTTCTCCTATTGTTTCCTGCTAGACCTAGTATGCATATCTATTCCAAGCGCCTTTCATCCTCGTAGAGGAAAAACAAATGAATTGAACTAATCAATAATAAAATCTAATCGCTACTCAAAAAGGGCGCGATGAATTGATGTTTTTTCTGACATATGTATGCAAATTATCACGATGAGAGAACTCTAAATAGAGTGTATTAGATAGTTGATCAGCTAATGGAAGCGTTAGGTTTTCAGGTGATTGGTGCGGAAAAAAACCCTTCAAGCAACATGCAGCGCCATATCGCTGATCAAACAGAGCGCGTCACCTTCGGACAAATCAAACAAAGACTCGAAATGTGTCACATTTATGAGCTAACTGGGTGGATCACTATACTAGTGACAGCGCTGATTCATGGGAGATTATTAAAGAATTGTAAAGTCCTTCCAAGTGAGGTAATTGAAGGGTAAAAGGAAGTTCGTCAACCTTCATGTCCCACTTCACGCTAGGAATTAGAGATACCAACAGATTCTAGATGTTCTCGCCATGCCGACGCCCAGTATTTATATCTAAAGTCACAAAAATGATGAAACCCCGTTATATAGAGAGTCAAAAACGCAGATTTCGCTGACAACTTGGGCGGAGCGGTCAAGCCGTTGCACACCTTTCACAAGACTCGTCCCAAGGGAAAACGGGTTGAAAGGCTATTGCGAAACATTCTATGTGTACTGCTGGAATTAGATCCAGAATCTGCTAATAGCTTAAACACGAGAAAGAAGAGAGATACTGCCTTCAAGCATTATTGATGTTACTTAAAATACATCAGGGAACCACGCACTACGGCTTGAGCAATATGCATAGTCTAAAATTAAAGGTTGATTTGAGTGGTTGTTCGACACCAAAAATTCTAGCCTAAGACGGAGACGTCGACTAGCTAGTGGTAACCTTTGAATAAAGTTGTAAATGTGGCCGGTGTGAAAGGTGGCGGAAGCGAGTGCTGCCCATCCAGCGGGCTGCTTATCAGCAGCAATGTTGATCCACAAAGTATCAAACCAAGCTGGTCATAGACAGCTAGATAGGGGAAGCGGTGTTGTCCGAACTTGAACAGCCTCATGGACGACGCCCAATAGTTCTAGTGAGCATGACTAGTCATTCGTGAATCAGCAACTACCAAAGTGAATGATAGCGTTCTCAGAGCACTTCGTTGGTATCACCTTGACGACAGCCACGTTGTCAACGCACCCACCAAACACACAATTGGCAGCGCACGCAAAACGCTTATCCAGCAAAATACTGACCTCAAGTGCAATAGTGGCAACGCTCAGAACTCACCAAGGCTCAGCTCTACGTCGGGTGCTGATTAGACCGCAGTGCAAGGCTTTGAAATCAATGGACACAACAGGAAAAGGTGGATCATTCGGTCTAGGGGCTTCTTCTGTGGAAGCCCTTTTCATATAAACAAATAATCTGTGGTATGACATGCAACACAAAGCCTCTGCCTTGAATATTATTGAAACAACATTTTGGGAGATTTTCTAGAGAATCAGAGGATCTCTGGGTGTAGCTAACGTGGACATGCGCAAAATTTTAGACCGAGAAATTTCGAAATGTCATGCCGCTGCAAAACTTTCTCAATGGCTTTCATTCTTCATGCAAACACGCAACTGATTCATTTCAGAATTATGAATCACACTATTGTTCACGAATGCGTCAAATGTGAGCAGTAGCCTCAATGAAGGAAATGAACAAGCCGGTTCCGGGAAATCGAACATTGTCATTGCATGCTCGCCGAGACATTGGTCCAGCGTAACTTCTCGTCGAGCCAAAGACTTCTAGGTTTGGCTGCCTCCAAATCTTGTGGGAGGGGGGGGGGGGGGAATGACGTGTGAAACATAGCTTCTTCCGAATCATTCATCTGTATTGCTTCTTCTCTCATTGCTTGGTGAACGGGACGGACACAGCTCCCGTTTGTTTCTGTCATATGCTTCGCTCGCCATGTGGACTGTGTTACGTAGCTCGAAATATAGCAAGTGGATCTCCTTTTTATTCCTTGAAATTATTGAAAAGTTTGATATCTGGCAGGAATCACCAGATTCTCTGGCCCAGCGACTGCCCAGGTTGAGGACCGTAACGGAGGGGAATGAGGAAAACCATTACCTAGGACCTCTTCATACAGGTGAGAGGATTCAAGGCAATACCATCATTTCCGTTAGACGGATTTCATTGGCAATGTCCCATCCTCTCCTCCGTATTGGAAATACCGGTGGACTCTGGATCTTCTCTCCATGCTACTTCTCAGGATATATATCAAGAAATCGCAAAACTGTCAGAATACCATTATTTCAAACAGATGAACTGCTGCTTTCAAGTGCAGGTAGGCGAACCGCTCCTAATAGTGCTAGCTGTCCATCACAGATGGAGCTCTAGGATATCGTTCTGTCCGATCGATATGATTCGCAGTAGTGAAAGAAGCTCACCATGTCATTTTGAAACATCAAACTGGCACAAGTCCCAAGCAAAGGTTTCGTCGTTGTTTCGAAGCATCCCATGTATATAATTAGAATCAGCCAGCGTGTTGAGAAAATACTGCATATGCTAATATCCGAGCCAGGAGGACAAGGTGGGACACCGCCTTTATGTTATGCTCTGTTCTAGAAGAGAAACATTCTGCTAGTAATGCTCATTTTGAGGTGATTTTTCCAGAGTTCTTACATTCCCCAAAAAGGTCTTGCTATGCCAAAATACAAGAGTCACTTGCATGAGTTCCTCCACCAGAAAAGATGTGCAGAGTGCATTAATGATGCTGGAGACGAGAAAATCGGAGAGAGGTAAAAGAACTAAGGCAGAAGTCATAAGAAGCAACGCAGTAGTTATGTGACAACCCCGGGAATCGGAACGAAAAAGTGATGGTAGGATGCGCTTATTGAATGTGGCTCACTGTGCAAAACAACCACTTGCGGCTTGACAAAGCACTATGCTTGCTTTCCAGCAAAAATGCGGCTAAAAACGCGAAGCTAGAACGAATATCCCCACGTGACGTCTCGCATTGCCTGAGCTTCTTGGAATTTTTGGGGGCTTAATTGTATATTCTGTTACTAACAAAACTGAGATATTCATGCGAAAAAATGCGAGCACAGTGCTAAGAGTACTAGAGCAGTAGTGTGCTAGAACCTCGAGGACGGAACTAACTGATGGTTTAACCCATTGACGATAGTGTGGCTCACCGGTGAGCCGCGCCCTTCTTATTAACTACTGAGTCTTATTTTCGAAATATTATACAGTGTTTCCATATGCAATGAGTAAAGCACTTCCAAACAGTGTCTCAGATAACTCTGGTTCAAGGAAGATTTCTTTTTCAGCGCGACAAATGCCATGAAAAGATGAGATTTTGAAATATAGGAAAATTGCGCTACATTTCTGTGCAGTGGATGGGAGAATTCTGAATAAAAGCCACATTTTCTACATAAAGGACACGTTCACTATATGTTCACCTTTCCTATTGGTCAGATTAAAGCCAGAGCCACACGAACGTGTACACTCTCGACACATTCCCTTATAACTCTCAAAATACCTTTTACAAACTTCTTTCTGCTCTGAAGAAGGTAAGAAACGTTAGGATTCTTCGTTTTTCTGATCCAGTGACCCTATTAACCTTCCAGAACTAAATTTTCGAATTATTTCTCCAAAGTATCAGTTTTATTCCCAGTTCTCTTATAGTAATAGCGTGAAACTGTGCGGGTGCCGTGGTCTTGAAGGGGGCCTTGGTCCCACGCGCCAGACACGCGAAAATGCGCGTGGTCGTCAAGGGGTTAATTATTTACCAAAAAATCTGTTCCATTGCCTCTCAACAATATTGGCAACATTACAGCTCCTATTTCAATACCAGAGTAGTTATTAGTAACTGACATCTTCGAAATATTCTCCTTCGGAATGATTGCTTTTTCTGTGAAATTATTGAAAATTCTTTTTTTTTGGTTTTTTGTTAGACTTTTTGGGACTTCCACTTATTCATGTAGAGAGAAGAATTATAGAACAAGGCTTTTAAAGAAAATACTCATCCGAAATACGATTTCGAATAATTCCTTTTCAACGCTAAATGAGGCGGTAGAAAGGAAAGCCAGAGGAACCAACATGCTAATGAACGCTGTGCTATTGGACTTGGAATACGATAGTTATGTTCACAAGCAGTTTATGTCAATGTTACAGAGTTAAAAGGAAGAACACTTATGTACGCTCATCAAACTCTCAAATCACATCTGAATAGCTCAATCCGTAGTTGAGTTACAGTACAAGATTCCGCCTTAAGCACTGCCACTGACCACATTTTTTAACTGCTACTGTATGCACGCATGCTATTCAGCGATTTCGTACACAGGCCCGACCTGCATAGCAGCGACTCGTGTTTTGCTCATTCACGTGACGAGCAGGGAAGCGGCCATCCGGAGACGGACGACTCCGTATTTGTCGAGTTCTCCAGCGTGAATCAGAAAAATTCGCGCATTTTCTAATCCCATGGCAAACAGAACGCACCCTTTCGGCAAAGTCATATGTAAGTGATCCAGTGCTTTTCGCCGTTTCAACATGCGCGCGGCGATCAGCATCCTCATTACCACAGTATCTTTTTGGCACATAGCGGGTACATCTACCACACGTAATTATGCTATAAGCTATGTCCGAGAGGTTCGATGATGCAAATTTTCAGAAGCGGTCAGGTGTCACAGCTGTTACAACTACAACGGACAAGCTTGCGTGTCCAATCCGGACTGTTATGGAGAATTTTGCTTATTTGGTCGGTTTGTTTCTACAGATTGATATGGTGTCTCAGTGGATGTTCATTTGACAATTAGCGAATCTATTCATTTCTCAACCATTTTTAATAGTTCATTTCTAGCTGGGTGGCAGGAAAATTTCATTTCTCCTTAGCTAAACTAAGAAAAAAGCATAATATTGGGTCGGTCAGCATGGAATGACTGATTTCGAATGAGGTGTCCAGTATTGCATATCTAACAACATGGTTTCAATCAATCTTATTATTTGTTTATTTATGTATTTATACGTGATATACCACACTAATGTAGAGGTAGAATCTCAAGAATGTAAGTACAGCGCATAGAAGACATCAAAGCAATGACAATAAGTAATTGCCTGAAAGGCGGAAGTAACTCAGTAAAGTTAGTACAACGCATATACGATAAATCAATGAGCATAATCACTCAAATACTTGTCTACCTGCCTCTTATATTGTCCTAGCGAACATGGCAGGATGGATTTCTTGGAAAATCTCAGCAAAATCGACTCAGCTCTCTGTATAAAAAAAGTCGTGAGCTGCTTTTCGCTGTGAAAATTCTATTTTAAACGGGCCACCTCTTGTGCAGGAAGGAATAACCTATGGAATGTACCTACCGGAAAATGGTTCTTTTGTAAATTTTTCAAATTTTGTGAATAATAACAAGATCGTACTCGATCCTTCGAGTACTCTATTATGCCCTCCATACTATCGGCACAGGATCGCCTTCTTAACGATGGTATACACATTTTGGATGCATAGGCAACAAATGGCGATGAAGTAGCGAAAGGCGTGTCCAACATTACTTAATTCCTTATTATTTCCTCAACTATTTATTCCTCTATTATTTCCTTAAGCTTTTCGTGCATGTCTCGATGCGCTGGACGCCATGATTAGTCTTCAGAGATAATAGTTCTCGTGCATAGAAACGCGAATACATGGAATGCCATTTGATAAAAAAAAACTGTGCGTTGAAAGCCTGCCTTCACATGCAGTTTTTCCATTCTTTACCTTAAATGATCATACAAGTAGGCGATGCACAAAGTTGAGCCAGTAAAAAAATAACACAGAAGTTGAAGTATATACTGTTTTGAAGAGAAAGTACTGGAAGAAACGACATCCTGATCAGATTTTCATCTCTAACTTGTACCAAGGTGTTTCCAAATGAAGAGAGTCTATAACATTACTCCGACGCAAAGCTGGAATCTGCTTCTTCTTTCTCAGAAATGTGCGAGCGCGGCGCGACATACGAAGGAAACCATATTCAAAAATGGTCAGAATCAGTGGGTTCCTTCATCGTCCAAGAGGGAGTTACGGGGTAGGACGGGGTAATGTTCAGTGACAAGCCAGAGAAGTAAGATTAATGGGTTACCATAGTGAAGGAAAGTCCCTCTAGTGAAAAATGTGGGAAAGGTGGCAGGTGAAATGTGTAACGTAGAGCAGGGCTTCTCGTTTTTGTCATTTTTCTTCGGCGAATTCCCCGTTTTCAGACCTGTGGTCGCATGCATTATTGCCATTGCCCAGGGTAAAAGAGTTAGCAAGCCACAATTCCACCCATTGTCAACACGAGTAGCGACGCGTTTACCTTGGGTAATCTTAATGAAGCATCTGGCCTTGGCCTATCCATGTGGTAGCTGTGACTGTCCTACCTTGAAGGAGCAACTCGATTCACAGCGATCACTTCGCGTTATCGGGGCGGTCGTGTACAGCGGAAAGTTTGAAGTCCCTCTCCTTGATGCCCTTGCTGTTGCTCAATGCTTGTTCGCAGAGCAGCTCACAGTGGAGTTGGGGCGAAAACACCCTTTCCAAAATGAAGGTGTAACTCCAAAAACAAGCACTTTCTGGTCATTCAGTAGCCATAGGGTAATGCTTCTGTGAATCTCCTACTATTGCACCTAACCAATCGTAACTGAATCACCAGCAACAGCCAATAAGGAAGTTTTGAAAAACTTCTTCAATTAATTCCTACCGAGCCAAAAATTTCCTGTGTGAACATAGTGTGTGGAGCAAGTGATGACACGAGAAATTTGAAAATAAGCTCGCAAAATCTTTCTTGAAGGAATTTTCTGGTTTTTTTGCCTCACTTTCAGCAGTATACGGTCTGCATGTTGGGGAGTTTTTGGACAAACCACTTACAACTTATTCCGTGAAAACAAACTATTTTGACACATTGGATTGTACTTTCTCAAGATCCTACCTCTTTAAGAGCAGATAGTCCGACCAAATGGTGTAACCTCGGTACGGAAAGCGTGCTTGAATCATGGGGAGTATCAATTTGACGATGGTTTGGTAATGACTAACCTGGACCAATGTGTTGCCAGGTACGCTAAATGCTATGCACTTTTTCCATTTTGTATTATAAATACACTGTTTTGAGTATTAAGATTCTAGAAATTCAAATACTGGGCTATTTTACGTGCTTTTGTGTTCTTCCGCAGACGATTGCAACAGTAACTGCATTACAACAGCGCCACCTACGCCGCAGCCTGTGCCGCCACCTCAACCCGGAGCAGGCAAGAATTGTTCCTGTTATTATGCCTAATGATATAGTTTGAAAACAAAGATTTTCCGCCTTTTTCCGAAATATCCTCTATTTAGTGTCATGCTATAACTGTATCACATATGACGGAACCGATTGTCAGACAAACATTTGTCAAGGAAAATACTGCGCTTATGGTAAGTCATCAATTCTCTATATTAAATTCTCTTTTTCTGAATTTCGCTGCCTACTATGTTCATGTGCGCGGCTTCCTGAGATTTTGAAAAAAATTTTCGCTATAAGCTTTCTCCATACTCATATTTCCAGAAAGAAAAATTACCGGCAATCAAATGGTGGTGAAGAAAAGCTGCATGAACACTCCTCTTCTACTGCTTGACGATGGCACAGCGGTCGAAACGGTTGGAGTGTGTGAAGTCAGGTATGTTTCCAACCGATTCACACCACTCTTATAAACGTTGGCAGTCTACAGAAATACGCCCATCGAACACATGCTCACGGCCTCGAAATACTAATCCTCGCAATTAGGCACCGCAACTGTAATCCAAATACATCACCTCATGTAATAACTAACAAATTTGTCACATAAGTTATCAGGATCAGCTGAACGTAATCCAAGGGCGAAGACTTCAAAAATAGAATAATACAAGTTGTTCGGCATAAGCGTTTTCTTTTCATGGATCCCTTCAAATGTAATCAGAATTTTCTGCAATGCACTCCGGAACAGACCATTTATTTTGAGCAACTAGTAAAATGAGGACTTAGTAAAGTAGTAAATCTGCCCCTCATTCATGAGCTGAAAATGCGCTTGAGAAGCATGCTACCATAGCATCATTGTTGCTCACATTTCCAAATAATTAGGTCATCGGGGGAGTTTATGTATAGGGAAGCGTCTCACCGTCTCACTTACTCTCATTTATCTTTTTCAGCTACCACTAGCATCCTCAGTTATCCCATTATTTATACTTGTGCATGTTAAGTAAGATCTTCTGAAAATTTCTTGGGAACTATTGATGAAGCGGTCGTTGACACGGGGGCATCAAGGAGGCTGCACTTACGCTCTAGGTCAAGCCCCGAAGCCGGGTTAATGTAGGAACTTAGGATTTCTGGATTGATACATCTTCACCTTTTTGACTTTCGATCCACTAATCTTTACATAAACATAAGTTAGGTTGAGTTGTTGCCTACCATTCAATCATTGTTGGTTGCACCACCCTCCTCATATTGTATTTGTGGATTGAGTTTCCCCTTTCTTTGCTTTTTGCTCCCTTCTATCGAAGCAATGAATCTTTTACAGAAGATGAACGAGGAGGTGAGAGGAGAGGTTCCACTGCTCCACTCTTCTCTGTTTCAGAGCTTGTAGGGCAGCCGTGGCGAATGTAAATGCATATCACGTTGAGGAATGATCTCGTGCCGTTCTCCACAAACGCTTTTTTCCTGCGACAAAATCGGTCAACCAGCCATTTTCACAGCTCACCTCCCAATAACCGAAATTAACTAGAGACTTGGCAGCTCACAGGTTTCAATTTTATTGAAAGCTAACTAGTCTGAGACGAATCACCTAGCAATTAGTAAAATTCTAAAAAACAAAAAAGACGAAACACAACGAAAGGCATGGGGAGAGGAAATAACAGCGACGGGAGAGCACGGAGGAGCGTGGAACTCTCCCAATTGTGTTTCCAGATGAGCATTTTGATGTGATTTCCGGATTGAGATTCACATAGTATGCATAGATGTCACGCGCTGGCTCCTTCGCCACACTCGGAAGTTCTTGAGAGTAGATATTGCCAGTGATGTTTTGATACCTATGTACTCATCCTCGATAGATTGTCGCCTCCATGCCATGTCCTGGTAACTGAGCTAATCATAGAGCTGCGTCTTCAATCCATTCTCCCTTGAGGATTTCTCCACAAGGATACGATTCCCATCGCCTGAGATGGATCTGAGAAAAGTTTTATCTAGGACAGAAGAAGGCGTCAAAAGCTTTTTCCTTTCGAGTTGAATCCTCTTAATCTCTGTTGTACAAGCGAGAATTTGGTGGAAATAATCGAAAAAGTTTATGTTGGTGTTAAACTCTTTGGTTCAAGTAAAGAGTGATGTGCAAGACACAGTCGAGAGACACTCCAATTTGGGCCAAATACAAGGGATGAGAGAACGGGGACTCATCCTTCAACGCAGAGGTAGCCGAAGAATCTGTGTTTCCACTGTTTTCAGGAACACACTGACATCCCGCTACTACGTTAAGTTGTGCGACGACACAAACTTCTGCAACAACTACTGCAATCCTGATGTCATCGTTGAGCCACCGCAGCGACGTAATATTTGTTTGCCATATTTTCAATCATAAAAGGGTTTCGTTCTTGATGCGTTCAATAGTCGGCAAGAAATCAATTATGGGAACAGCAACTCTGAGGGGATCTGTACTGCATTGACGTCTGCGTCTTCCCGAAAATTTTCAAGAAATCGCGGGAAACTGCATACCTAGCGGGAATTTCCTATGAACTGATTAAAAATTTGTTTTTCAGGAAGTGTGACTTACCTAAGGCTCAGTTTATTGTTTTCCACCTACGCACTGGTGTCCCGCGGGACTTCTAAAGAGAATTCAAAGCGGATAAAGTCAGCCGTACTCAAAAAAGATATGTATATGTATTTCAAGCCGAACCGTTGCTTTGCAGGGCTTTGTCTCGTATCCCTGCAGATTTCTAGTGAACTGCGCGATGTGTTCAGGGCATCACTCTGATGTCTCATTTTACGGTATAATCTTGAAAAATAGTTCTCACGTGGTGGAATTCACGATTTTGTTTCAAGTTCAGTGCAAAACTTCATCATTGTTGAGCAATATCAAATGAAATCAAGGATTCACCCGACTTCTACGCTCAGTATTAATACAAGAATGCATCGCCAAAACGCAATACACCATGAGGACCCCAATGTCCTATGAAAACGCGGAATTTCTTCCTAATATCCGGCAGGAGCATCTGAGGAAACAACCCTGAAGCCGTTATCCTCTTCCTTCATATGTGAGCAAGGTGAACTCACCCATACTTAGCAAAAATAACAATATCTTTACCTTGCGCTTCATACTCCCACTTCAGCGATTGCTAAACTTGTTCAGAAACAAAATTTTAAGTGAGTTCTAACAAAAGTAAAGAACCGCTGTTTGTGGGGCAGCTGTGGTTTGATGAGCGTGATTGGCTAACGGTTTCTGCTCTTCTGATCTGCTGTCTTTTTACCTATTCGAGCCTGCCGAAACTCCTCTGAGGTTCTTTTCTGTCCTAGTCTTCTGTATGACGGGTCATATTGTGAATTACCACGATGTATGAATAAATAAATAAACTAGGCAATGTGCTTTCCAGCTGTCCCATGTGCCCGAGCCTTCAATTTTTTCAATAGTTTTGCACGACAGTTTCGCGGTTGTTCGCTGAAATAAAGAAAAACCCCACCTGCACGTTACAAGATCAAGTGGAAACGGTTATCAGAATTTATCTGCCAAATAACACTGACACTTGTGAATTTATCGGTGCGCTTCTAGCAGTATCAACTCTAAATGTGACAACGTTCTTGGTTGGCACTTCCTGAAAAACGCATTTTGACACAGGTTACTGGAAGATCACGCAATGTGTGCTTTTCTCATGATTTTTCGGAAATTTTTCAGAAGAGGCGTGCTCCGTGTAAGTATATATGAGTTACTTCAACCAATTTCAGAGCCGACAATCTCCTGCTATGAGTGCGAATCTTTTGGTGGCGAGTGCTTCACGGGACAGTGCACTGCTCAGTACTGCCTCTACCGTAAATATTTACTGAAGTTTGAAGAGCTTAAAGCAGACAGCAGTCACTCCGTTGACAAGCTTGAGCACTACATGATTTTCCCTATATTGGAAGTGTTCAAGGACCTTGGAAACAGCGCTGTGCTTGCAGAACGTCAACGGCGTCGATCTACTGGCACAACATACGTGAAGAAGTCATGCTCCAATGCTCCTTTCGTGGAATACCCAGACAACACGCCATCAACAGCTTTGAATAATTGCGAGACTCGGTTTGTTAGGTAGAAACGGGGAATCCCGCAATGCAGATGAGCTCAGGTTATCCTAGAATCATCAGTGACATCCAGTACCAAGTGAGAGTGTGCAACTCGGGGAACAACTGCAACGTTGCATGTCCTATACAGGATGGTGAGTTACCGCTGTATTTCGCTGGCATGAGCCAATTTACGCTTCTCTACAGAACAGCTGCTTACGTGTTACCAGTGTGAAGCAACTAATCACCCCGACTGCACATCGGGATCCTGCCAAGGGAAATACTGTTTGTTCAGTGAGTTGTTCCTTGTGAGGTGAACTATGTATTAGTTTTGATACACAAAGAATAAGTCGGGTTCCCGTGGAAATTGATGTTTAGCCTGTTTAGCCTATGTTTAGCCTGCATTAATCTAGCTAATTTTTTTGTGTTGAGCTGTGTGGTTTTCTTTGACATTTTACACAGTGTAATACTGGACCAAGGTCAGGATTTATTTATGATGACTTCAAGTTAAAATTATTTATTTATCTGGTTTTGAGGACCTAGTTTTTTTTTTCTTTCGGCACCATACCTTCCTTCTCTATGAGCGAATCAGCCCTCTCTCTTTAAATACTAGTTTTTCTTCCTCAAAAATTTTATGGAATAAAAAGACTTTCAGCATGACTGGCATAGAAGAATAAATCTTGCTAAATGGTCTGCACTTTCACAAATAATGTGAAGAGTCACGCCCAGGCCCCCCAGCACAGGTCTTCCCGGGGGCAAGCTGGGCTTTGTAAAAGGATTGAAAAGCAAAGGGGGCTTTGTACTGTCCGGGACGAAGCCCCTGGCAAATTGTGTTTTTTTTTTTACTTTTAAGGAAGGCATCACATTCATCGAGATACGGGTATTAAATAAGTTAAGCGACCGATTCTTTGAGTGCTGAGAGGCTGCTCTTGCGTTGTGCGGCCAGGCGACTGTCCGCTTCAAGTATTCTGAATGGAGCACATATTCTACAGACGCCATAGGATTTTAAGGATTCCTGCGCAGTCCAAGCGCAACCAGATGACTTGATATCTCTATTGACAAAAGAACTAAGGGAGTACTACAAGTGTTCGAACGGCCGACCAAAACTTATGTACCATACGAAAGATATACGCGAAAAACGCTGCTCCTGGGAATTTCAAGGAACTGCTGTGAAGTCCAGACTTTAAGATTGGCCTTGAAAATTGGTGTCTGGGGAGGTCTAAGAGAGCACTATATTCTCCGTATTGCCAGAACCGATGTACAGCGCAAAGAATATATGCCAGGAAGGCCTCAGGTCTCCCTCAAGTCTTCCAGGTCGACCTAAGTCACTTAATGAGCATTCACTTTTTTAGTTTACATAATTTTTGGACTTGCTCATCATATTCTTTTTTGTAGAGTCCGCTTCATCATTCAGGCACCTGATGGATGCGATCCGTGAAGTGTGGAATTCCTAGGAGCTCTTGGAGTGTTGCGAACTAGCGGTTATCCTACATAAAGAGCATACATTTTTTTAGTTTACATAAGTTTTGTCACCCTAGCAAACACTTGTAATACCCACTAAGCTCTTTTCTTACTATAGATTGCCATTCATTCCGCTGTGTTTATGCTGCGCAGGAATTCTTAGACGTTTACGGACGTTCGTCACCCGCCGCGCCGCCGCGCGCGGCACTACCTTTTTTTCCCTAGCGCAGACGCCCGGAGGGTGGGTATGGAGCGTTATACCTGGAGTGGGAGGCGCGGTCGAGCTCTGACCAATCGCAGAGCTGAGCTGCACCGCCCTCTTCAGGTATAACACCCCACACACCGGGAGGGTTTGTCGCGCACTCCGCCCTTTTCGCCGCGTTCGCGAAACGACGGGTGACGAACGTCACGTAATCTTCTTAGAATCCCACGGAGTTCAAACCCGCAGAATATGTGCTCCAATCTAACGACGCCGCAGCCTAGTTTCAACGCGTTTTGCCTTGTAATAAGAATCACCTGCTCATCCTCACATGTTCCAACGAATCAAGGGCAATTTATAGGGTAACTTATACTAGTTGCGTGCGTCGGACGTACGCATCAATTTGCGAACGATCTTCCGTGAAGATCGGTCAACGCGGCATGTACTATCTGAATGAAAATACTGCCCTCTTGTGGCTGTGAACGCGTTCCGCTGAGCTGAGCAAGCGATGCTACTGGCCATATCCTTCATCTTATAGACGCACGCGCGTCAAACGCACGCATCTAATATAACTTCCCCTTGACCTGCTCAACTTCCTTGTCCATTCCTTTTCGGATTGACGTTTTTCTTCGAAATTATGCCTTTTTTAAATTATTTTGCTCCAAAATGTTATGCCTTTACGTTCCTCAGATTCTAGTTTAATAAAGAATTCGTGATCCAGCACAAGCTATTTTCCAGGACTCCGGTTTTCAAAGTGGGTTGAAGTTTTCTTTCGTTTGCATGTTCAAAGGAAGCTTCGTAAAATTTCAGTTTTCCAAAGGGGGCTTCGTTTTGATTTTGGCCCGGGGAAGACCTCGTACCGGGACCTGATCATGCCTGCCTGAAACTTCTGTGGCTAGACAAATACCGCCCTTTTTCAGCTAGAACTCAATCTTCGACTGGATCACAGATAAAAAAGGCATGCACAAACACAAACGAGCTACTGTACCCAGACAATGCGAGATACGCATCGTTAGGAATTTGTGAATACAGGTGAGAATGCAGGGTCGCTCTCCCGAAAACATGCTGATTTCATCAGTTGTTCAGGCAAATCAACTCTATAAACTACGATTACAAGCTATGCAACTCGTCTTCATACTGCAACACACTTTGTCCCCCTGGACCGTTCTCGTCAACAGCAGTATCACCGCCCTCCACTAACTCGGCACGCAATTATCTCTCGTTTGCTGTGTTTATGTATTCGCTAGTCTCTCTAGCTCGGTAGTCCCAACAGTTTATCTGTTTGACGTTAAATTTGTAACTATCAACGCATTCAACAAAAGTGTTGTCCAATAAGGAAATTTAGAGTTTTTAAAAATATGCAATGGCATGTACACTTTGCTAGAAAACGGCTTTGCTGTTAGAAAAGGAAACTATGCGGTACTGATGAATGTGACGTCAGTGGTGTCAATGATAACAGTATGAAGTTGTCAAATACCTTCGTGCGTTTTGTAAATAGATTATTTTCTGCAGTATCCATTGTCTCAGCAGGAATTTCTATGCATTTGAAGGCACGTGCCTCACTCTACAAGATATTTGTGGTCATTTCTCCATTAGTCTTGTCGTCAGAAGAACATTTACGGTGCAAAAAAGTTATCTCTGACACCTGCTTTATTTTGCTTTTCACCGAGAAGCGACTGATTCCGTTCGAAACGCTTGCGTATTGCATAGAGCGTAGTCACAGCCGACAACACCAACCAGAGATGGCTGGGGCCACTCCTAACGGCGCAGGAAAAAGCGAGTAGGCGGAGCTCAACTGCAAGGGGAGAAGGGACTACATTGGATTTTAATTGAACGACATTTTGAAATTTGAGGAGGAGAAACTCATGAACTTATTTGGACATCTAATATCACCTAATATTATTAATATTAAAATATGAAATGCCTGAATCCGGGAGCAAAGGTGATCAGTATTCCATCTCATACAACATCATTTTGAATATGCCCTTCTACTATCGGCACAGCCACGTACATATCTCCCTCAATCTAGCGATCTCAGCAGATTTGCTGCGAGACTACCTTATGCGAACCCAGATGGCGGATAGGGGGTTGATCGCCGACCAGAAGCTGCCACCTGCTTGCCCTGTGGCACTGATAGCTGGAATGGACTTTTTAGTTCGGCAGCGCTTTATTCGATTCATTCAGTCGGTATATGAGTACGAACATCTGTTCACGCGCATGTATTTGTGGATGCTAAATGCTTGT
This sequence comes from Ancylostoma caninum, assembly GCA_037903475.1. Taxonomy (NCBI): domain Eukaryota; kingdom Metazoa; phylum Nematoda; class Chromadorea; order Rhabditida; family Ancylostomatidae; genus Ancylostoma; species Ancylostoma caninum. Next base: position 727,779 of record JBAJFG010000320.1, read on the forward strand.
AGGTGGCTGTGGATGTTTTCTGCAGATCGATTTTATCAAAAGTCCGCCTTCTAGCGACTGGGAAGCCCATGAAAGGCGAGTTATGGCCGCCTCTACAAGGGAATCCCTTGCAACTCCAGGGAAGAGTACTTTTTCTCTATCAATCGAACGAATCTCTATCAATCGAAGAAGGCCGCAGTGGCAGGCCATCTGACGAACACATCACGTCACATCACGGCCCGTAGTAAAGTGTCATGGCGGTGAGATCAGCTGCCTGCATAACTCGTCGCCACATTTGGAGCGAAGAGACGCCAAGTGAAGTACTCGGAGCATCTCACTCCGAGTATGGTGATGGTGTGAAGGTACGTCTGATCAGGTGCGTGAATTGCACAGAATGCATTTGAGCCTACGGGATCAGACATGTTGATTTTCGCCCCACAGCACAGAACAAGCCCAAACAGAGGTGCTTCTGGTTCTTCTGACAAGTCGTATTCGTTCTAGTTTGTTACTCGCAATGGTTCAGAACTGTCTCACACGTTGAAACAGCCCCGAAGTGATGTGGGAGTACGTGGTTACACGTACGATTGATCACTTTTCATATACGGCCTGTCCAATTCACCGTGGCAGTGATCACCATACTCCTCTCGAACGCGAAGTGCGATCATCACCCTGAAGGTGATTTGCGATAATCGCACTGGACACTTTACTACGAGCTCATTATATTGTACAAACAAGGCGACGCACAGTGTGCAATTTCGCAAATCTAGCCAAAATGTATTTTTCGACCTACCATATCACGTTGCAATTACTGCACCAAAGTATTCGCCGATAGTCCGCGCATACGATACGAGTGGTTTACTGGCGACCGATCACCTGGCGGGGCATGATTAGATAACGAAAAGATACCATTTCTATACAACACCGCCTACATAAAACAGATGAGTACATTGTGAGTTGTTTCTGACGTCTATTTTGTCGTCCGAATTTCCAATTTGTAAGTCTTTTAATAGATCTTGAAACAAGCTTTCATATTTGCTAGTAACCGCATTTCTAAGGCGCTGAGAAGGTATCTAAACTTGTCCTAGAAAAGAGCGATTAAGCAAATGACCTATCTGCGTCTTCAGGTAAATCTTCAAAAAAGTCCCACGAGATTCCGCTGATAAAATTTGTGTGATGGCTAGCAGTAATAGCTGTATATGAGCATGTGTGTTATTTTTGCGACCGCCCGCGACCCTCTACAGAAAACACATCTATTTAGGCCGAAACCGCTACTCTCTAGGACAGATCATCCCGATACTTTTGAAGGAACTGGGCTTGCAATTCCGCAAGTGGTTCTGTTTTCAAAATATCATTGCGGGTAATGGTACGGAAGACTATCATGGATTAAGAGGTCTACCTGAGCAACACCTGGGGTTTGTCAGCCACGCGCCAATAGCGCACATCATGAAAGCAAGCGAGAGAAAACCAAGCGTCACTTCTGAGGTTATAATGTGAATCTCAAAGCATTGAAATTTGAGAAATGGAGACCATTGTCAGAAAAACCAACAGTAATAGGAAATTTGGTAGGGAAAACATCGGTCAAAAATGGAATAATTTCGCCTTCAAAGACATGCTATGGTGAGCTATCCTACATGCGACCCCCTTTACCAAGCAGAACCTTAACAAATCCTACTAGAATTCTTAGGAGTTACAAGATTTTCATGTAAGTTAACATTCCGGGCCGTTTAGGCTATTTATATGAGCAACAGTTCTAGAATCACAATTTTTCAATTGCGAGGTCTCACAAAATATCCAGCAGCTTAATATGTATGTTACCTCACGTCATGCTCATAATGTGGAACTGTATGCAACCTTGAAACTAAAACGCATATTCACGTTCTACATACTTATTTGTTCGCAAACACGCATAGATTCTCAAATTTAAGTAGCGCAGCTGCTGCACTGAAGATTATTCTTCATTATCCATATATTCCATGTTCTGCTATCGTAAAACCTGGGCATTTTGTAGATAATATTTCTTGATTTGTTTCGCCACACAGGTTGTTACAGACACTTTTATTTGCCAACGTTTCGGCAACACGCCGTTTTCAAGGCCTGAAAGTGGGTCAATTTTTATGAATTCGTGTTCGATACCATCAAGCGCCTCCTCTGAACTGTGCATTCAACTCATTCGGCCTATTCAACGGCGAAAATCAGACGTGGGAGACGAACTCACCAAGCGTCCCACCAAGAAGCGGAGATGTTATCCGCGCCGCAATGCGATATTGTCACCAGCGGATGAGTGAGCGTCACTCAGCATGAGCCTTAGATGACAATCTTATAGCTCGCATAATGGTACGAACGGCATTAGATCACTAGTTATCGATATGTGCTCATTTCTGTTGTTCATTCTGGGGTTTCGCACGGAAATCCAGAATGCTTCGAGAGCTTTCCTCGCTGAGATGTCTGGCTCGTAGGCCAGAATTCTGCATGCTACATCGAAATCGTTCCCACTGTGGTCTTCGCGTTTATGTTTTCCGAGTGGCTTTACCAAACTTTCCCTTCTTTTGCTAGCAAGGTGTTCATTTAATCGTACATGAAGAGGTCGTCCGGTCTCACCGATGTAGGTCGCATGGCAGCTTAAACATTCTATTTGGTAAACGACCCCTGTTTTAGCACAATCTCCGATTTTGCCGTATGGACATGTGACGCATTCTTCATTCAGAAATGTCTTGCCCGGGCTCAACTAGAGAATGATGTCGTTCTTATCAACATCCCCAACGATAACATCAAACGACAGTTGGTCCGTAATAGACTATACGATAGATCTTGTATCACAGAAAACTGCGTCACATGTCCATACGGCAAAATCGGAGATTGTGCTAAAACAGGGGTCGTTTACCAAATAGAATGTTTAAGCTGCCATGCGACCTACATCGGTGAGACCGGACGACCTCTTCATGTACGATTAAATGAACACCTTGCTAGCAAAAGAAGGGAAAGTTTGGTAAAGCCACTCGGAAAACATAAACGCGAAGACCACAGTGGGAACGATTTCGATGTAGCATGCAGAATTCTGGCCTACGAGCCAGACATCTCGGCGAGGAAAGCTCTCGAAGCATTCTGGATTTCCGTGCGAAACCCCAGAATGAACAACAGAAATGAGCACATATCGATAACTAGTGATCTAATGCCGTTCGTACCATTATGCGAGCTATAAGATTGTCATCGAAGGCTCATGCTGAGTGACGCTCACTCATCCGCTGGTGACAATATCGCATTGCGGCGCGGATAACATCTCCGCTCCTTGGTGGGACGCTTGGTGAGTTCGTCTCCCACGTCTGATTTTCGCCGTTGAATAGGCCGAATGAGTTGAATGCACAGTTCAGAGGAGGCGCTTGATGGTATCGAACACGAATTCATAAAAATTGACCCACTTTCAGGCCTTGAAAACGGCGTGTTGCCGAAACGTTGGCAAATAAAAGTGTCTGTAACAACCTGTGTGGCGAAACAAATCAAGAAATATTATCTTCATTATCCAATTCTGTGCTGTTAGGCACCATTGTGGAATTATTAGAAATTGGCGCTGAATCCCTGACTTCAGTGGGTGATGGGGGGAGGCTAGTCCTTACGGGCTAGTCCGTCCACAACGTAGCCAAGACTCGTTTTGCGACTTTGAACGTTGATACGTTGTCGGGCTATTCCTGCTAGCGCCGCCAAGTGGAACCGTACGCGGTCACAGATTGTTGGGAAACAAGTCGAAAACGGGTGAGGCTTTAAGGCTATCTATACCGACAGCCCATATACCGGGAACGGCGTTGGCGTAATTGTTTCTGAACGCTTTAACAATTCAATTGCAGAAGTACGGAGTTATGACTGCTGGCTCATGAAGGTCGTTGTCGCCACCGTTGACTGGCACGTTCATTTCTTCCTAGCGTACGCATCACCGACCAGCTGCTTCAGCAAAGTTAAGCACGATTTTTGGATGCTGCTTGATGCGAAGACTGAAGAACCACCGCCGGAAGACACGATCGTTACCCTAAATGGGCACGTACTCACTGCAAAAGACAGTTGCAGATGCTAGAGAGGATTTGACTGTGGAACGCGTAACAAAGATGGCGAACGCATCCTCGCATCTATGGATAGTAATAATCTCGTCGTAGCTTAAACAAAGTGTCGTTAGCGCCCCTATCAGCTTGTTTCCTTTCGTATTAACACCCAGATGTAAGCTGACATCGTCCATCACCACTGAAACTTGGTTACCGATGCAAGGGTTCCCCCATACGAGGTGTTCGCTGATCTGCATATTGAAAATAATGCCGCCAAAGCAGAAACAAGGCGAACGATGTAGATCCGCCTGAGTTAAATGGTGGCTGCTGAAGCAGAATGAATCTACCGTTGTTTCCCGTATCTAGCTACTGCCCATCACCATTGTGGAGGAAACTTGGGAGGATCGAGGCATCGTTGAAGTAGCATGCTCCGAACCTGACAAAGCCTAATCGACGAAGATTGGCAAGGACTTGGCTCTGGATGAAGGATGTGAAGGGAATTATTCGTGAAAAGAAAAGAAAGTACAACGCCTCCCTCAATCACAAGATTGCCAACAGATGGGCAAAGAAAGCTGTGACCATGATGGAGGAAGCATATTACAAGAGAAAGCTGGAAGCCAAACACGGTGGACGGATAGCGCTTCATATATCTGATTGCAAGAAGTAATTCATAAAACGATGGTGCGACTACTTTGAGAAGATCTCAACAGAGGAAATCGTCCATCCGCGTATTCCGAATGCACAGCCCACCTATTGTCGCATCTTACCGATCACCGTTGAGGAGACTGTGGCTGCGCTCAGATCAGTGAAAGCTGGTGAGGCAATAGACGTGGGTGATTTAGCAGTAGAATTGTCGAAGTCACAACACTGGAGTCCCGCTTGGGGTTTCCGATATGGAGCTGACTATGGGAATTATCCGGCGATTTATTTGTTATCTCACAATGAATATATTCGAGCACATCACCGACAGCTGTATTCGCAACATTTCACAGCTTTCCACCTATGTGTGGTTGCATAACTAGCTGTAGCACCACAGTTGCTATTCACTGTGTGGAGAATTGTCGTGAGAAGCAAAAACCGTTACATCTCGCCTTCCTCGACTTGACTAAAGCCTTCGACCGCGCTTCACATGAAGTAATTTGGTACGCATTGCATTCCCTCTTTCATTGTCGTCGTTGACGCCGATGAAAAGGAGTGCATCATCAATGCGTACACAAGAGACATGCAAGGATCGATTCTTCGAACACTTCTGTTCGGTGAGGAATGAATTGGAGCATCATTAGGCCTGGGGCATACTACACAGCGACGCTGTCGCTGCGACCGTTCACCACCACAAGTTTGCTCACAGTGGCTCCTATGCCAGCACAGTATTCCATGCAAACTGTGATAAGATATGAGGACTCGTAACATCTTGTTCTCATCATTTCCATTAGGACTGGACATAATTGCAGCGACGGCGATTTGGTCGAAACGCGATTTAACTTGCAAAAGTCACAAAAGCTGCCGTGGTCATTCCACGCGCCTTCATTTTCGAAAGCAATCCTTAGACGCGCGGCCGATTTTTACAAAATCTCACAAGGAATGGTGTGGCGACCAAATCGCTTGTCAGTAGCGGCCTGGGCATACTTCATTTTGTGAGTCTTCAGCGGTTTTCTTCATTTCTCATGCAATCGCGTCGCTACGTCTAGACTTTGCGACGCGACTGAATCGCTCAGTTTCTCCGTCTTTTTCTTGGAAATTTCCATTATCCCGATTCATTTGTGTGGCTCTTTCATTATCACTGGCTCTCCTTTCGAAATGATGAGAATATCGTAAATCTTTCCTTATTCCAGGTAGTATGCTCTTAATTTGTTCCAAAATGTATTTTAGAGTGATTTCTCATTCCTTCTTCATAACCGACTTAGCATACCTTCAAATTATGCATGTTTCACTGAAATTCCGAAAAAAAATGCAACGAGTATCCTCAGTAGGTCAAATAGGGAATTGGGACCAGTTTAAAACGGTAAAATAGTCTTCCGAAACCAATAGAAGCCATATATGCGACGTAGAAGCTCTTTTTGACGGCTTTCTACTCTTAGGCACAGGGAAACAAGTGTGATTGAAGGATAAATATCGAAAATTTAGTGAGATGAGCCCAGCAAATGATTCAGTGCCGTCGCCAATCATTAAAAGGAGTATGCCCAAGCAGGTGATCCAGTCGCCGCGACTAGATCGCTCGTGCGAAATGCAGTCGCGGCGACCAAATCGCGTCGCTTGAAGTATGCCCAAGGCTATTCATTTCCTTCACTGCGACGGTGTCGCAGTGAAGTATGCCATGGGCCTTAGAGTGGAACCGACCTTCCGAGGATAGATGCAAGTACCTGGGCTCAACGATAAGGTCTGACCTGACAAAGACTGACCTTAAAGGCAGTGTCCCACCTCAAGATCGTTTTTAAGATTTCAGTGTGAAATAAGCCTCCAGGAGCTGTTGATCACAACGGTATACGTGATTCCATGCAAGACTGCTGGAAAATCCCATTTCCAAGCCCCAATTTTCACGGAGCCCTTAGGAAGGGCTAAGTAACTTTCCAAGTAATTCATTCCAAGACGCGCGTCTCCTGAGGAAATTCGTACTCCTTCCAAGAATTCCTCATCAACTTCCTAATAGAAACTGCGCTCCATTTGCGCTCCATAGTCAAGGCGGATTTGCAGGGTTTCCGCCCAACGCACTCCCTTGTCCGCCGCAAATGGAGCGCAGTTTCTATGAGGGAGTTGATGAAGAACTCTCAGGTGGAATACAAATTTTCTCAGGAGATGCGCTACCTAAAATGAATTATTTGGAAAGTTACCTAGCTCCGCCCAAACTTTCCTCAGAAAAGGGGCTTGGTGATGAATTTTTTCAGCAGTCCAGTCATGGAATCACATATACCATTGTGATCATCAGCTCCTGGAGATTCTTTTGTCGTTGAAATGTCAGGAATAGTTTGGTGGGATGCTGCCTTAAAAGCAGTGTCTCAGCTCAGGCTCGATTTCGAGCATTGGGTATGAAAAGAATCTAGGAGAGGGGCTGATTACAATGGTATAGGTATCCCGTCTCAAAAATGCAAAAAACTCCCTTCTTTAACGGTTTCATTTTGGAGCAAAGTTCCAGCCGCCGCATAGAAAGCTTCGATCGGTGACACTCCATGCCACTCCACGCCGGCATGACGCTCCTTGCATTCGACCTCTTATGCGTGCAAGTGTGTAACATCCTCGCATTCTCGCTGACTTGGTCCAAGCATCCTACCGTGCTAGCAGTCTAGACCATTACCTTAGTGCTTGCAAAACATTGTACATGTACGGCTTCAGCGGCCCCACTATCGACCCAAACTCAAAGTCATGGATTTTTCTGAAAACTTGCATAGAAGGATATGTCGAGGTGCTGGCCACGAACATCACATTTATTTCGCATAAGAGTATCGATTCTATTGATTTTGTCGATTTTTTCCCAGACATTGACCTCCACTTGAATCTCTCTGAAAACCTACATACCGGGGTTTTTGAAGGTGCTGGTAACAGATATGATGAAGGTCTCGCAAGAAAAGGTCGACTAAGTGCGGAAAACTTCAGAAACGCCGGGAACTACACCGCCCCAAAGAAAAAAATCCGAAGAAAATCAACGAAGTAGAGATTATATCGTAAAACGGCGATTATATTTGTGATCATCAACCTCAAAAACCTCTACATGCACTTTTTCAGTGCGATTCGGGGTATTAGTGGAACTTGCAAAAAAAATCAACAAAATCAATAAAACCGATACTCTTATGCGAAACAAATGTAATGTAATGAATGTATTCGTGATCAGCACCACGAATTACCCGTGTACGCAAGTTTTCAGAGAAATCCATGACTTTGAGTCTGGGGTCGATAGTGGGACCGCTGAAGTAAAATAGTACACAGCTACACAGCTGCAAGCATGAGAGGTCGAATGCAAGGAGCCTCATGCCGGCGTGGGGTGGCATGGAGTGGCGCTGATCGATAGCGGCCCGTCGCCGTGTGGACGAGCTTTCGATGCAGCAGCTGGAAGTTTGCTCCAAAATGAAACCGTTGAAGAAGGGAGTTTTTTGCACTTTTGAGTCGGGATACCCATGCCATTGTAATCAGCACCTCCCCTAGATTCTTCTCATACCCGATGCTCGAAATCGAACCTGAGCTGAGACACTGCCTTTAAACAGTATTCTTCTTGTTCGTCACAGCGTACTTGATCTGTGCTTCGTGGGTTTCTCGGTTCGTCGAAGAGACCTCGTGATTTTTTTCCTGTTCAAAATGAGTGCGATGAACTCTGATCATTACGTAATGGAAGTCGTATCAATTTACCTATTTCTTTCAATACAGTCTTTCTAAAACTGTGAATCACAAGTACAGGATGCGCCAAAATTACGGGTACTAGATGAATCCAACGTTTTAAACGAAGAAGCTATAACATCCGAGAAATCTCTAGAAGGGAACCTTAACAACTACTTCACCAGCAATCATGACTTATAATAACGGGTTTAGTATGTTTACATGTGTATCAGTATGTAAGTATGTATGTGTATCGGAACGTTACGAAATCCTACAATTGGTCAGTGATCGTGAATGTGAGATCAAGTAAAAGCCTAGGAACGGGTGTGGTATGGTTAAGTGGGGTAGGGATGATATCGAGGAGAAGGTTGGATAATGTGCAACTGGTCCGTCAATGGAGTCATCACAGAAAGGCTGCGCCGGTGCCCCCGGGGCGTGTGCACCGCTGTGATAAGGGTGCGCCGGCGGCCAAAAGTGGGGGAGTCGGGCGCACTGTTGCTGCAGGAGCGCCCCTGAGCCTAGTATTGATGAAACACTACAAGACGAGTCCTCAATTAGGTGACAGCGGTATCGCATCCCAACGGGTAATGTATAACAATGTACCCCTGCAGTAGTTGAATCATGTGCATGTTTGCCCTTTGTTCACCATCAAAACCATTTGTGTTCACCCTTCTCATTTGTGCTTCCTTTCCTCACCCTCCTTTTTTATGTACTCGATCTAACTCCTATCACTTTACCAACAGTAACGTGCAGGAAATTTTAATCATTCTCTGTCAACATTCAACGGTAAATCGGTGAAAGATAGTTAGCTATGTCAATCGATAACTTATTGTGCACCAAGACGGGGCAATACTACTCTGCACAGAGTCCAGTGGCGTAGAGTGAAGGCAGCAGGAGAAAACAATATAATGCTACACTTCTAGTTGGTTTTCCATAGGGAAACTCGATTGGACAATAAGTTACATTAGCATGGATTTGAGATGAAACAATGAAAGTCCGGCGTCAGCCGGACGGCCAGACTGGTAATCTAATATTTCAATTTCTAGTTTTAATTTAGGATGTTACTCTATCAGTGTCGATATAGGCCCTTGATACTTACCGATTGTGACTGCTTACGTGTTGCCCGCAGCACTATCATTCCTAAGTTTAGTGAAGGATTGCCTCATGCTCATCAGGGCTAGAATATGGTTCCTAGCATACATCTAATCTAGGGATTATTCAGACAGTGCTCATGTGAGCGGAGGCGGGAAGAGTTGGCGGGCTACTGACCGAAGTTGACGGTCTGAAGAAGTTCTGCTAGCACCATTATCGGAGCTCGTTGCAGGTTATTTCTCATGTTGGAAGCTCCTCTTCAACTCTTCTTCTCAATATTGGTCAAATGTTTTGAGAAACGACTTCTTCCGCTGATGCATCTAATCCCGTCTGCTACCAGAGCTGTGACACATTTGATCACTCTGTAAGTGAGGTTCTTGCGCATTTTCGAAGGGCTGCAAATCTTGTGTGTCTAAACATTGTTGTGATGCTAACTGATAGCGATAAAACGATGAGTCTGTAAATGGAACATGATAAAACCGAAGCATGAAATGGCAAGAGCAGGAAATAGAAGATTTACACTAGAGGAAAAAATTAAGAAATCTCAGAAGGGACACGTAGTTGGATAATGCCTGAGCGAATTCACTGCGTGTGGGCAATACCCATAGTTCAGCGCACCCTGTGCACGGAATCCCACCTATACCCATGGCATTCCAGAATTATTTCGATTCTTCCTATTGCATGCTGATATGTATTTTGTAATAGCAATTTTGCATTTTTCTTGTTGTCATATTAATTTTTCTGAAAGTATCACAGTTTACACCATCCTGTACACCGTTTTATTCATAGTCTATCACCGACGCAATATTCTTCGATTAAGTCATCCTGAAACTTTCAGTATTTTGTTGGAGAAGGTGAGTACGAACGCAAAAATAGAACGTACATTTATGACACAAATATACACTAGTTACGTCCGACCAAATAGGTGGCATCTGTTTAGCGTACTGAAACAGACGTACATACTCGGACTTAACCGAGATAATATGTTAGACTCAACGTATATGAGGATGAAACAAATCGTATGAGGCAGCACCCACGAAAATTTCTGAATATCCCAGAGTAATTTAGAGGTATCGAGGATTCTAAACACTTTCATAAAGAGAAAACTTTCCGATAGCACCGAGAACGCTGTTTTCAGAAAGTTACTTGAAGTAGTTGCGGTTAACTTGGGTGTGCTAGTGGTTCAGTTGCGCAAGCCATGAGATTAGGATCGATAACACCAGATCGGTTAAGCCGTCTTTCCCACTAGCTGGATTTTCGCGCAGTCAGTTTTTTTTTGAAATGAGGCCTTTCTGCATCGTATTAAGGGAACGATGTTTAGAAAATAAGTATCAATCGAGAAAGACGTCACATGAAGATAAAAACACATGAAATTAACTAACAGAGGAGAAGTAAGGGAAAATCAAAAATCAAAACTAGTTACAACAATAAACGAAGAGCTATAGATACCATAAAATGTTAGTGGAGAAGCAGGATTGCAGTTACCAAAAACAACACAAATTGCAGAAAATTCGACAAAAGAATCCGAGATAGAAAGAAAAAAACGAGTGCTTCTCATGGAGATTACGTCAAAACTGTTGGTTCTATTCCCACGCAACAAAAGAGAACACTGCCTTCAGTGCGAGAAGGTAAACTCGTCGAAAGTTGGTGCCAACACAAAGTTATACATGTTACTGAGCTGAGCGCAGAGCATTTCTGCTGTTCCTACTGTACAAGAACTGTCTGGACTTAACTTCCTGAATATGTAAAAACCTAAGGAGATGAAGTTTCCGTGGATGCTGCCTTCGAAGAGGGGGTTGTGGAACCACTAACCTTGGGTGGTTGAACACCACCTCCTCCAGCTCCACCACCATGAATACTGCATCCTGATGTTCCACCGCCTCGGGCACCACATTTGCACACAGCTGCTCCACTACCATGGACACTGCACGTCGATGATCCACCAGCTTTGCCACCGCAAGTGCATACAGCTGCTCCACTACTATGGACACTGCATGTCGATGATCCACCAGCTTTGCCACCGCAACTGCATACACCTGCTCCACTACTATGGACGCTGCATGTCGATGATCCACCAGCTTTGCCACCGCAACTGCATACACCTGCTCCACTACTATGGACACTGCACGTCGATGATCCACCAGCTTTGCCACCGCAACTGCATACACCCGCTCCACTACTATGGACACTGCATGTCGATGATCCAGCAGCTTTGCCACCGCAACTGCATACACCTGCACCACTACTATGGACACTGCATGTCGATGATCCACCAGCTTTGCCACCGCAACTGCATACACCTGCTCCACTACTATGGACACTGCACGTCGATGATCCACCAGCTTTGCCACCGCAACTGCATACACCTGCACCACTACTATGGACACTGCATGTCGATGATCCACCAGCTTTGGCACCGCAATTGCACACAGCTATACCACCAGCTTGTGCACCGCCTCCTTTTGCTCCACTACTGTGAACACTGCAAGTTACTGAATGCTGATGCGTCACAACTTGGGTACTGCTTCTACTTGCTCCGCCAGCCTTAGCACCACAGTTGCACACAGCTGCACCTCCAGCTTGGGTACCGCCTCCTCTTGTTCCACTACTATGTACATTGCAGGACACTGCATGCTGGTGTTCTATTACTTGGGTACTGCTTCCTTTTGCTCCGCCTGCTTGAGCGCCGCAATTGCACACAGCTGCACCACCAGCTTGGGCACTGCCTCCTTTTGCTCCACTGCTATGGGCACTGCAGGTCACGGCATGCTGATGCTCCATTACCTGGGTGGTGCTTTGCTTAACCACCTGTGTAGTAGTTTGGGTACTGCTTCCTTTTGCTCCGCCAGCTTGAGCACCACAGTTGCACACAGTTGCACCACCAGCTTGGGCACCGCCTCCTTTTGCTCCAGCACTGTGGGCACTGCAAGTCACTGCGTGCTGATGTTCCACTACTTCCACTACTTTGGCACTGCTTTGGGTAGTGCTTCCTTTTGTTCCGCCAGCTTGAGCACCGCAGTTGCACACAGCTTGGGCACCGCCTCCTTTTGCTCCACTACTATGGGCACTGCAGGTCGCTGCATGCTCCACTACTTCCACTACTTTGGTACTGGTTTGGGTAGTGCTTCCTTTTGCTCCGCCAGCTTGAGCACCGCAGTTGCACACAGCTTGGGCACCGCCTCTTTTTGCTCCACTGCTATGTGCACTGCAAGTCACCGCGTGCTGATGTTCCCCTACTTCCACTACTTTGGTACTGCTTTGGGTAGTGTTTCCTTTTGCTCCGCCAGCTTGAGCACCGCAGTTGCACACAGCTTGGGCACCGCCTCCTTTTGCTCCACTACTATGGGCACTGCAGGTCGCTGCATGCTCCACTACTTCCACTACTTTGGTACTGCTTTGGGTAGTGCTTCTTTTTGCTCCGCCAGCTTGAGCACCGCAGTTGCACACAGCTTGGGCACCGCCTCCTTTTGCTCCACTACTATGGGCACTGCAGGTCGCTGCATGCTCCACTACTTCCACTACTTTGGTACTGCTTTGGCTAGTGCTTCTTTTTGCTCCGCCAGCTTGAGCACCGCAGTTGCACACAGCTTGGGCACCGCCTCCTTTTGCTCCACTACTATGGGCACTGCAGGTCGCTGCATGCTCCACTACTTCCACTACTTTGGTACTGCTTTGGGTAGTGCTTCCTTTTGCTCCGCCAGCTTGAGCACCGCAGTTGCACACAGCTTGGGCACCGCCTCCTTTTGCTCCACTACTATGGGCACTGCAGGTCGCTGCATGCTCCACTACTTCCACTACTTTGGTACTGGTTTGGGTAGTGCTTCGTTTTGCTCCGCCAGCTTGAGCACCGCAGTTGCACACAGCTTGGGCACCGCCTCCTTTTGCTCCACTACTGTGGGCACTGCAGGTCGCTGCATGCTCCACTACTTCCACTACTTTGGTACTGGTTTGGGTAGTGCTTCGTTTTGCTCCGCCAGCTTGAGCACCGCAGTTGCACACAGCTTGGGCACCGCCTCCTTTTGCTCCACTACTATGGGCACTGCAGGTCGCTGCATGCTCCACTACTTCCACTACTTTGGTACTACTTTGGGTAGTGCTTCCCTTTGCTCCACCAGCTTGGGCACCGCCTCCTTCTGCTCCACTACTGTGGGCACTGCAGGTCTTTGCATGTTGATGCTCCACTACTTCGCCAGCTTGAGCGCCGCAGCTGCACACAGCTGCTCCACCAGCTTCACTACCGCCTCCTGCTGCTCCACTGCCATGGGCACTGCAGGTCACTGCATGCTGATGCTCCTCAACTTGGGTACTGCTTCCTGTAGTTCCACCAGCAGCAGCACTGCCTTGTTTCTGAAATGTCACCGCATAAAGAATTAGAAGAGAAACGCTGTTATAAAATAGTTGTCATCTCTTTCAGATAACCCACGACTTGTATAAGAGATTTAGAAATTGCCTCATGCAAATTAACAGAAGTTGCCTAACAACGATTTCAGTGTTGTGCTATAGGTAAAGTCAGGGATCCACCTTCTCCTATCGAATCGTTCCCTGGATCTCACAAACAAATTGTACTGACTTTCAATACTGTGCCTCACAGGTTGTTGATGGAGCACTTTATTCAGCCATTTCGAATTCAATTCGTTTTTAAATGTCTGGAATTCGTTTAGGCCTCTGAAAACGACGTGAAGTTGAAACGTACGCCGAATAAAGTGCCCCATTGACGACCTAGGTGGTAAAATATTAAAAACCAATAGAACATCCAAGCAATGCCGAGGTTTCATCGAGAAAAAACGTGGAATTCACACAAGAAACAGTTAATACTGGAAAGGAATGCATTACATACAGACTTTCTTTAAAATTCTTGCCCCCGCTGAATCACCCGTCAGCTTCGCTACGTCACACCACGTATGATAATGCATGGGTGATGCGACGCGGCTTAGCAGGTGGGCGGTGAAGCGTGAGGCAAGTATTTTTGAGAAAGACTGTAGCTATCACCACATATTTTTGTTGAAACAGAAGGCAACGCAGTAAACGAATCGGCAATATCCGTGGATGACCCAAATAAGCAATGAGACTCAGCAAGAAAGCTGAGAGCAAAACAACGGGAAACATTTTCTCCCGATCTTTTTTCTTGTTATAACGGGATGATTTCATCCTTCGTAAGTGAAAAATTCTGCTGTAGAAATGACCTTCAAAAGTCTCCTCTCACCCTCAGCGGCTCAAAGGCAATCCACCTCGTTTCTTGCGTCAAACAGTTGACTCATTTTAAGTGTGCAGATGCCATAGCTTCATTTATAGTGCGTCGGAGTCCGATCCCGTCGTTTAAAAAAAGGAACGTGTCGATCCTCGTCTGAATCCGACGCATTCGGAGTCCGACGACGACGATGGGCTCCGGGTATGGTGTAGATTTGCGTGCGTCTACAAAAGCCATGGGTAATCTCAATTATGCATCCGCGCTCAGGGTACGGTATCAAGCCGTTATCCATTCACTGATACCGCACCCTTTGGCGCAGCTGCATATATTATTACAGATCATATATTTGTTTACGCATTTTGCAGTGGTAATGCTGATGCGCAGTTTTTCATCTCAGGGAAGAACAAGCACTTCATCTTCTCTCAAAGATAGTTAAAAGAATCTTCTGCGGAATCTGAAAAACCGACGAAATTGGAACTCCAATTTTAAACCAGTTCCAACCGCGTCTACGGACACTTACCAGCCGCACGCGTCACGTCATCTTGCCTTTTTGAACATGGGAACAAAAAGTCAAGCATGCTTCAGTAAGCATATTAGGTCAAAGATGACCTGAAAAAAGACCGTGAGTAAACGCCTTCTATAAACTGTCTCACCGCGGCCTGACGCGCGCGGGTAGTAAGCGCCCGACAATCGTTCAAACCAAGTCGGGCACGGCAAGAGCCGCGCTACGCACGCACACGGTCGATGGTTAGATCGCGCCACTGGCCAGCCAAGCTATCCATACCTCCGGGTAGATTGGTAGATTGGCACAAGAGGAGTCTGTGAGAATGAAGCGCTGACTTCGTACATCGGATGCCCCCCCCCCACCCTACGCTTGCTTCTACGAAGCTCAGATAAAGTCGAATGCGTGGCTCATTTCACAAAATCAACACTGTTCACATTGTCATTTATCCTATCTACAAAATCTGTTCCCATATTAAAGAAGAAGAACAGAGCACCCATAGAGCACTAACGCATACCTCAAAGAGCTAAGCTATGAGGAAAACTATGTCGTCCAAAATCGTAGGTGTGCAAAACATATGATCGCCACTGTATGTGCCTGCGTAAACAGAGAGGAGACTAGAACCTCCAGTATTAGTAGCAAGGAGACGCCTAATCTTCAGCCGCGTGAGCGGCCGTGCAATACAAACCAACGAAAATCATGCCCGAAGTATGAAGTTAAGTGCAGGGCGAATAGTTGCGGGACAATGGGATCATGCTGCATGTGACACGTACCGCGAGCAGGAAGTTGTTGAGGAAAATCCAATTATTCAGACTTTTTGTAGGTGGAAAGCGATGCTCGAAGTCTCTGACAAGTAGCGAGCAATACTCGAAACCTACCGCATGACCACGTGACAAGCACGAACACATATGCACTTTTGATTGCGTTTGGGTTTGAGTTTGCTTGGTGACCAACACAGTGATAGCTTGTCCTTGTGCGGCCTGACTAGATGAAGTAGTTTGTGTTTGCACAGTCTGTTTCCCGTCTTTTGATAGTGCCTGCAAATCACTGACTCAATAACTATCACTGCAATGATCCTATTGTGACCTGTGAAGCGTACAGGTTCTGCAAAGAAGCTTTTTGGACCGGCGCCTTTGGTAGCGTACGAGGCTGAGAAAACTTCCCTGACGACGATGGGCTTAGCAGCCTTTACATCAGCTCTTTCCTGGAAATACTCGGGTCGATGAAAATTTTCGTATGTGATAATGTTACTAAGGCTCCGCTTACCGTCTGTATTTGCTGACAAGACTTGCACTGCACTTTTGATTGAACAATTATGTCTGCCTTCTCAATCTGTGCCTGGTTAAGCTTTTCTTCTTTCTCGACACTGGAATTAGTCAGCTAAGCACCCGAGCACTCTGAAGGGAAAATGCTGTTACATGTGGTCAGCTCACATGGTTATAACTTTGAGGTTCTGAGCAGGTGGACATTCACATTTCTTCACATCTTTGACGTAGACAGGCTCGTGATAGGTGCCCTGGACACAAAAATTCCAACAGTACTTCAACGTGCATTACGCGAGATTAGTTCCAACCTGTAGTACTACTGCAGTAACCTTCTGATCCTGAGCCGGCTGAACCCCAGCTGGCAACACAGCGGTCTTTCCTTGTTTGTCCTCGACTACCCTGCCTATCACACAACCAGGTTCAACATTCTCTCCCGGTGTGCAAGCCACACAAGGTGCGTTCGCGCTATCTCCGAGCTTTTGTCCAGCGGTTTGAGTGAATACTACGTAGCCATCCTGGTTCTTGGTTAGCAAACCGACAGCTGCATTTTTGTCCTGCAATTCAAACCATTCGTCACTGAGAAGTCAAACATTCTAGATATTAATAGACTGTGAGTTTCGGATACAAAGAAGCTCCGGTAGTAGTTATGAAGGAGCTGTGAATGCAGTTTGTCTGATTTGAGGCCATATCTAACAAGTCGCTCCGGTACACGCTCGCAGTTTGTATTTTTTAGAATTATATATTCTAGGCCTTAAGACAAAAATCATTCAGTACGTATATTTCAAACAATTCGGGGCTGTGCATGCGTGCACATACCAGAAGAACGGTTAAGGAGGGTCAACGGGCAGTATAACCGTATATTTTTGATCTTGAAACTAATGTGCCTCGTGCGCAATGGCAGGAATTGTAGGGAATGGAAGGGAGGAAATTCTCTGGCTAAATGCAGTAATCATTTGAGAGGTACCCTTGTCTTGTTCGGTTGTGCGCATATGGATACCGGCTCTAACTGTTTGCCTCCGCGACAGTCACCCATGTTGTTCTCATCAATTGTGTCGTTGTGAGGTCTCAAGCATAGGCGAGCCTGGCTGCAATAGCGTTGCTAGGAATTGGCAACAGCTCCCTTCTAAGTTTTTTGCTGTGGCGACCTAAAGCGAACTGCGACAAAAAGTGACAACCGGTCATTTTGTAGGTGGGCGACAACTTTTGTCGCTCACCCACCTTTGTAGCGCATTCGCCGATGTTGCGGCAGAAATCAGGAAGGTATTTAGCACAAATTTTGTTGTAGCCATAAAAACCAGTAGGTTGATGCTGCATAACGGCGACATACATCTTCGGAGTATTCATACTGCAATACAATACTATGACATGAACTTCAAATCAATGAGATTTCATTCCAATATATGACCTTTTGCAATTCCTTTGTAAGAACGAGTCCAAGCAGGCCGTTTACAAGGCTTCGTATTATCTCGATAATAAACTCAGCAGCACTCCTGAGCACCCCGTTTATTACGTAATTAAGCTAGCGGGGTGAGGTTTGCGTTTACAGGTTATTTGAAGCGATGAGCTCGGTAATCATACTCATGTTACACCTCAAGGTCATCTTTGTACTGTCCTTGTAAGGGAGCAGAAGATGCCAATTTCTTCTCAAGCATAATAGTAGGGCATCTTTTCCAGTACCACCATTCATTACGTAACTATGCTAGTGGAGTGAGATAGACAACTCTACAAATGCAAAGTGACGGCAGAAAATGACTATGGTTTTTGTGATCAGAGCATCAAATATTTTCAGTATGCAAAATTTTGGCGAAAACTGTGACTATAAATTTTTTTGGGGGAGGAGAGGGGGGTGAGTAACTATGCAAACAGTACTGGTGTCCATTTTGCTAGTGTTAGCAGAGAGTTGGCCCCGGATAGACAAATGAAAAATTATAAAAGAACATGGACAAAAGAAAGGCATTGGGCTAGCCCAAGCTTGAGGCAATATGGAACCTTATACGTCGAAGGTGTCTTTACATACATAGAATTCGAGGGAAGCGTCTCGCTTATCTACAGCAGCAGGTGTCGAGTCGATGGTCAGATGGTACATGCACGTTGAAATCGAATACAGGATATTCGGTAAGTTCTGTAACTTGCGTATACCTTAAATTCTTGCTATACCTCTAGTTTACTCATGCTTATTCTCGATGCTCTCTCTCGTGCTTTGTTGCCAGGTAACTCGATGTGATAGGACGACCGACGACAGTATAAGGGAGGAGGAGCGAGGAGCCTGATCATCTAATGGGCTCAATCCGCTGGAGCAGCCAGCCGAACGCTGGACGCGTCTCGCTGAGCAACCTAAGCCTGTAAGAGGACGACCACATCCATTACTATCTACAGCCTGTGTCGAGTCAACGGTCAGATGGTACATGCGCATGATCACAATTACTCGCAAACGACATGGCGGGATCTACGGGGTGTGTGAGGAGCATTGACCGCCTTTCGTGACATATAATCTATACAGTTAATCGAAGTTAGATGTGAGACAAGGTGCAACCATTGTGTTGCTTAGGATCCCAAGAACAAGTCCAACTAGGACACACGTGCATTTCATGGTCCATTGTATCTCCATGTTCACCAGTAGTCATCAGACAAGACCAAAGGTTGAGAGGAGGCTTCACTACTGCGATGGAAGTAATCACCTTTGATTTGAGTTTTTACTTAGCTTTCCAGAGCTTTTACTAATAAGATTTACGAAATCAGAAAAATGGGAAGAAATAGGATAGTGTTACCCCCCCCCATCCAAAAAAAATCCACGATGGAAAATACCAGCTGTGCAATGATTAAACTTTGCTTCCGTATTTGCTAACGGCACAGACGAACTTCCAATCATGTTCTTCGGTTCTCATACCAGGGTCACCATATAGTTGCCAGAGCGACACTCAGCGAAAGCAAATTATTCCTGTGCTCATTTACTGATTAAGTAATGAACCGTTCCTTTTTCAAGAAGATTTTCCCCCAGCTCACAAGGTAAAGACAGTGAAAGGGTGCCACACTAGAAGCCATTTATATGTCTTACTAGTTCCACCTCACTCCTCCACTCTCAAACTTTTGAACTGTACCACATAGGCATTTTGATGAAGCAAGCATGAACTTCATCACACCACAGTGTGGAGTTGCATGTGGATTGTTTAGAAGTGTTTTTGTTATAATTATAAGGTTTTTGTTTTTGTTCCCTTTTGTTTTCCGTAGAGGTATTTTCAGGAATGGAGATAAAGGCCCATAGTAAAGTGTCATGGAGTCAGTTGAACTCCAAAGCTCACCACCACGCCTTAGGTGGTGATTGCATGCTAGCTCACTTCGAAGAAGTATCTTCTTCTGCTTAGCGTTTTTCCCGTTTCGCATCGGGGTCCGCTTTGCTGATGCTTTGACGCCAGAGTGCTCTGTCGTGCGCTTGGTCGGGATGGATCCCAGCCGTCTTGAGGCCACCGTGTACGGTGTCAAGCCATCGTTGCTTCGGTCGTCCTTTAGGCCGCTTTCCTGGTACCTCTACGTCGAAGCCAATCCTACAGACTTTGTCGCCATCAGCGCGAAGAACGTGACCAAACCATCACAGACGCGCCTCACGGAGCTTGTCCGCTATCGCAGCTACCCCAAATCGCTGTCGTATGTCGTGGTTGCATATGCGATCTAGCTGCTCAATGCCACCCATCCACCGCAGTATCCTCATCTCAGTGACACTGATTTGGCGTTCCATTTCCTTAGTGGCGGGCCAGCACTCGGCACCATACAGCGCGACAGGACGTACCACGATACGGTAGATCTTCGACTTGAGCTGCTCTGGTATGTCCTTGTCGCACAGCACACCAGTCAGCGAGCGCCGCTTCAACAACGCAGCGGCGACGCGTGCGGTGATCTCATGGACGAGGCTGCCGTCTGATGAAACCACTGAGCCGAGGTATTTGAAAGTAGCGGCTCGCGAAAGATTCGTGCCATTAACTTCGAAGTAGTATGGGATGGCAGATCATTGTCACTTACGTCACTGTTAGAGCACGCATGTGGTAACAGAGGAGATCATCGCCCTGTTAGGAGCTGATCGCCTTCTCATGCTGTGGAAATAGTGGGAGAAGCGAGAGGGCTCAGAGTAAGACGCTCGGGGTGGCGAATTCCACTCGCCTCTCGCACCATTCCCACTGCATGAAAAAGCGATCAGCTCCTGACAGGTGATGATCTCCCCTGTTTCCTAATTCGAGACGGACTGCACTACTACAGAAGTGGTCTCCAAGCAAAGTTTTGGAAAATAAATCTCTCATTGCTAACCTTCGGAACGTCTTCGGCACACGCAATTTGCTTCACCACAGGCATTCCTTTCTCATTGACTTCCACCTCCACCGGAACGCACACTATAAGAAACGAAGATGCATCCAGAGCGTGAGAAAGTGACTTCCAAATTTAAAGCTTTACATGTCTCTCCAATCTTCTTCTGAATGTTTTGGTCCACTCCAGCAACAGTCATGTTCTGAGGATTTCCCTTTTTGTCACACTGAAATTGAGAAGAGTAGATTATTGGTGGGAAATCAATGTATGAATTTGCTATATTACCTGGCATTGTCCATCGGCGTAGAATATTGCCTCTCCATGACTTCCTTTGACCAGTTCGCCCACAGTGTAGTATCGGTACTTTATTTTGCCGTTGCTGTCCTTCTGGATTTTCTCATCCGGTATGAATTGCGGTGTTTCTGAAGAGCGCTGCTAAGTCAGCATATACTGCGACTTTGTCCACCCTTTGCAACTGCTGACCCACCATGCGCTCCTTTTACCAGTATTCCCCTCATTGGTTTATCGGTAGCTTTAGCTCTCGGTCCAACTTCTGCTGTTTCTACCTTTTCTATATTGACCAAGACAGCAACACCAGTAGGACCCTGAATTCTTGTAATCGACGCATTTCTGAAGTAAGTAGAACGTACCTGTCTGGAATATCATTGGAATGATTATTTGTTTACATAGGAGCGTCTCACTGATGGCTCACATATTTCACTTACCACTGCGCAGATTTTGTCCGGCGTGAACGCACCATCTATAGCCTTATCGTCATCAGATTCAGAATCAGCAGCGTGGCGCAGTTCGACCAGTTTCCTGAAAACAGCATAAAAGTATTGACGGTAGTAAAAGTACAGTATTAGGCAAAAAGGTTGATAGACGCCTCTGATAGACTGCACGGGCTGAAAAATCAAAAATAGACTAGTAGTTCGGCACTCGCACGGGAATGAGCAGACAATCTAAAAAATTGCTGGGATTCAACGAACTCACTTCCTGTCACTTTCGTCATCCTTAACCATTTTAGTTCCCTTTTCTGCCTTTGCCCTTGCCTTTGCCTTTCTTCTGGCCCGTCTTTCCATCCTATGCTTCTTGCACCGCTTCTTTTTCCCAGTCGGAAGTCGAACGCACCCGCACGGAGGAGGATCCATCATGATCTTCGAGATATTATTAAGAATACCGTATACATTTTATTTATTTTGCCATCATTCTAATGAAGGCTCAAGTGTAACGTCTTTGCTAAGAATGAAACAACAAAATCCGTTTCAGACCAGGGAAGTGTGCAACAAAAAATTCTGTAAATCGTAAGTAGAGTTTTGGAGGCTTAGCCACCAGCAGTATGATCCTAGAAAATTCAACACGTTCTGTACCTTAATCATTCCTATGCCACTCAAAGGTATCTCCTAAGAAGTTACTGTTCATCCAGCTTCTTAGAGATTATTTGGTATGTGTTTCCGTACTTACTAGCCTCAGTAGTGTACGCATACTGTCTTTTCTTCTTTGGAGTCTTTGCTGTTTTCTACGAGCAGTGATCGAAAGGTTGGTAAAAAATGCATCGGGCACAACATTACCCTCTTGTTGAATTTAGAGTAAAGAACCGCGTGGGACTTTTCGACGAGCGATAGGCTCGTTGCGGGCAATCTCCTATTCATTTTGAGAATTCGGTTCCACCAGAAAAAGTAGCTGACAGGGATGTTGTCGATGTTGACCTGTGTCGCGTTATAAAAACTCTTTTACTGCCCAAATTTTTCAGTGAAACAAATCTTGAAAATGAATTGTGAAAAGGCTGCTTTTACTGGCGAGTAGCATGAGTAATACTACACGAATATACTTTGCATTTGAGCCGACCACTGTAAAATTAAAATTAATCACATTTCCGCGCCAATAAGAAGCGCTCTCACTCACTGTCTTCATTCTGAATTTTTATGAAAGTTGAGCTACTTTCTCGGAACTTATAAAACGTAGAAAAATCCCAAAAATGGTTTCAAAGGCACCGTCCCATTTCCTAATCGTTTATGAGATTTTCATATGAAAAGATTCTTCAGGAGCTGCTGGTCACAGTATATGTGACTGTGTGCAAAACTGCCGAAAAATACTTCTTTGAATGTCAGTTCTTGCGGAGCTTGTGGGTGGAGTTGGCAGGCACGGAAAATGCGTCATAATGAATAATCTACTCTTGGAAAAACACTTTCTGGAGATATTCGAACACCTCCTGAAAGTTTCCCAGTCACTCGTTAATGAAATAGAATTTTTCTCGCAAACTGCGCATCGTAAAAAAAACCAATAATGTTTTTAAATTGTAAACTGTATCACGCGCATCTCTGGTGACAACGTACATGACCTTTAGAAAAGTAGTCTGCGATTATTCGTGCAGTACGATTTTGTTGTTTCACACTCAATGAGGAAAACGTTGTTCCCTCGGACAAGTGTAGAAACTAGCATAACCTGTCATGTTTCTTATTATCCTTTGTGATGTAGATATACTTTGCTGACATACCACAAGAAATTCCTGATCTCCGCTTTTCATCCTGTGTAATGTGGGGGCACCTTGTGTGGGATCCATGTTAGCTGGAAGCTGCCCCTCTGCTTGCAAACGCGCCAACTCCTCTTAAAAAATCCCGTGATATATTAGACATTTATGGACGGAAAAATTTGCAATATCGTTGTTGGTATTTGGACACCTTTCGTCAATGGAGTTCCAGGAGTGGCCTCCACTTGCTCCTTCGTCGGCATCATGCAGAGGTTAAAGTTGCTATCGCTAGGTTTTCCACCCTGAAACTAGCTCAGAATAGTTCATGATGGAGTCAGTGGTGAATTAATTCATCAGCAACGGAATTCGTAATAAAGACTGTTGGAAAATTGTTACGATCAATTAAAGTTAAATTAAATTAAAGGAATAATGCAGTTCATACCCTTCTAGAATTTAGAGGATTTTAGCCTACTTCTGGAAAGATATGGTGCTATAGTGACTCATTCGAAAGCTCAAGAAGCCTGGATTCAATGTTTGGCAACCTATACTGATAAAAATGCGTCGTGTCTGATGAAAGTATAGTCGCGATTATTCTGTTTCAATGCTGTTTTCTTTTCGGCCATATCACTCACTATATCTTCATGCATCAGCGGCGCGAGCCGATGCATAGCGTATGCGTAGCACTGCTGCCCGATAACCGCTCCATTCATTCTCTGAATGAGACCATTGCAGATTGGTAACAATCCCATTCACTGGTGAATGAAGCCATTCCTGGCTTACACCGCTACAATCCCGCCCTCGCATGATCTCGCGCTAATGATGCGTGATGATATATGACGCTGCCAACTAATTTATCCGCGTAAAAATGCGAGTTGGGAATGAATGGCCACAATCCGGACCGTTCGGGGTATGGCACAGTGAAAATGAAATAGTGGCATAACTGGAAGCGTTCGGATTCTGCCATTCATTCTCCACTTTGCATTTTTGCGAGGACAAATTAGTTGGCAGCATCATATATGGTGGTATGGCCGCAAAGGAACAACACTGAATCAGGATGACTATGACTATACATGGTTAGCTAGAGCAGTGACTGAGTCCAACCGAGTTCCATAAACTCCAGAAACAATAAGGGGAAACTGATGTTGTGCCATTTTGGCAAGAGCTACACATAGATCCTCTAAATACTGTGCAATAGTACATACGCCCCAACATAACAGAACACGTTTCCAAATTGGGAGCCCGAAAATTTTCAAAAAAAAATTTTAGTTGAAGCTCATATGGGGGGGGGTGGTAATTTGAGGTGCTGAACACGAACATCATATCCAGTTCGTACCGTAACCCTGGGGATATGGCGAGTATACGGTGATAAATTTGAAGAAAATGCCGATTTCGAAGTGGCGAACGAAGGTGTCACGCAAATTTAGCTTGATAATTGTAGTCGGCGCCTAGAACTACCCCTCTACCCGAAATTCAAGCGAATTCCATGAGGTGTCGTATCTACAGTAATTCTATAGTTATCCTTCGAAAATGCTGCTACTGTACAAAATGAATGCGATATTCGTGTACAGCACCTCAAACAGCACCATCCCCCCTCCCCTCCACTTATACAGAGCTCGTCGAAAAATTTTTTTTTCGAAAGTTTATGGGCGCCAGCGTGAAATAGTGCTCAGCTATATTGGCGGAGAGGGGGGAATGTGATGCACGTAAAACCTCTGGAATCATCCTGTACCCTTGTATTGTCGCTATCCGAGTGAGAAACATGGCATAATTGCCTGAAAATAGCCTCCACGAAACAGACGAGATCTGATACGAGAACGCAAGAGCACGGACTGCAAAAAGATCCAAACCGGGAACTTTAAGCTTGTTAAACAAGAGCCTCATCACTACAATACGGAGATCCAAGACATTGGCATTTGAGAAAGGATGCGAGGACCACCGATCACCAAATCAACAAAAGCCGCCACAATTTTACACTCAGGACCTCGCAAGATTGGAGCGGTGCATATTCGACATCAGTTGCCACTCGCATTGAAAGTTCATACATTATTAGGAAAGCTCACGGCCAGAATATATCCTTCCCTTTAAGTTCCTTTCACATGAGCCAATGGTTGCATTCTGAAAGAGCACCTATTACAGTTCTTTCCTGAGGCTCTCTGAAGGCAGTGTGTATTTGGAGGGAAAATGTAAGTGGCTGTGATCACCTTGATCACCTTGAGACTCCCGTTGATCTCCGTTTATGCAAGGCGAGCGCTAGCAATCCTTCCATTTGTCCCTCTCGCGAGCCAGAGTTGTCTAGTGAATTCTGTCTGTTTGAGGAACACGGAGAGAATCGTATCTATCCTTGAAGGACTTCGTGAAGAAACCTGACCATTGGTCGGCGGTCTTCTTGTCCTGCGCTTAACGTTCCGTGGAGCCCAGTCGCTGACGGCTCTTGTCCAACGGTTGTCGTTAAAATACATCACGTGTCCGGCTCACCTAATCATACTCAAATTGACGTATGCGGCAGATTCCCTGGTCTTCGATTGACGAAGGGTGGAACTCCATGTTCCAGCCCTCACTTGCGTGAGGTGAATTATTCCTAGCATCACTCTTTCGATGGAGCTTTCGACGACGCTGGCCGCGTTCTCATCCTGCTTGCGCAGCGCCCAGGTTTCTGAGGCGTACGGCAAAGCAGGGAGAACCGCTGTGTTGAAGAGGTGGGCACGGAGCGTGGTGTTCTTCGTCTTCTTCACTACGTCCTGGATGCTCTTGTTAGCTCCCCAAGCCGCTCGCTTCCTCCTGCCCAGCTCTGTCGCTGATCATGTTGACTTTCCGACCTAGATATACACGCATGACGTACATTGGCGGCCACATATTTAGCTTCATAATTTAATCTCCCAAAATTGGCAGCGTGCTAAATACGTGGGCGCCACCATACGTAGCTGAAGCATTCGGATATGGTCGCACCGTTGAGCGAGAATGGGGCATCCGGGACTCATCCGTTCTTCATGAACATCGTCTTCGTCAGATTCGGTTGGAGACCAATCCTTCCACACGCGTCGTCGAAGTTGGCCAGCATCTGTTCCGCTTCGCTGATGGTTAGTGTTGTAAGAACGATGTCGTCAACACAGCGAAGATGGTTAAGTCGCTGGCCATCAGCTTGCAATCCCATGTTATCCCATTACAGTTTCCGCATGACGTCTTCGAGAGTGGCGCTGAGTAGTTTTGGCGACACGGTATCGCCTTGCCGAACCCTTCTCTTGACGTCGATGGTCGTGGAAAAATCCTGGCCGTGAAGTTGCTGTAGAGCTCACGAAATACCTTGATGTATTGAATAGGTTTGCCGTGGTTGCCCAGAGCTCCCAAGACCGCTTCTGCATCAACAGAGTCGAATGCTTTCTTCAAATCGATGAACGTGAGACAGAGGGGCATCTTATACACTCGCGATACTCCGATGAGTCTAGTCACTGTGTGTATGTGATCGATCGTACTGAATCCTTTTCGAAACCCTGCTTGCTCGCATGGCTGTCCTTCATCTAGTGTCCTATCGATCCTGTTTAGGGTCACTCGCGTGAAAAGCTTGTGGACGACGGACAGTAGGCAGATGGGGCCATAATTCTTGAGCTGTTCTAGTCGAATCCTGGCCCGGTGCTGTACCATTCTTCACAGACTTGATAGCATGTCTGATGACAACATGGACGAGCAGCAGTGTTGGCCGAAGCCGCAGAGGCATGGAAAAGCACTTTGCCAATCGTAATACCAAGATGATCGCCGGCGCCCAGACGGAACAATTTCTTCATCAAGACGGGTCATGGAAAAGGTCATTCACGACTTCTGATTTGATAACCACATCCAACTCCCTCCACGTCATCAGGGGGGATGGATATGCTGTCCCATCGATTCTCCCTTCAGAAACGTAGCTGTGATGTTCGAAAATTGTGATTCCAATGCCGAAAGTCCCCATACGGAAAGCTCCTGTGAAACTATTCCAAATCAGAAATACCTTACTCCTTTCTTTACGCAGTGAAGAAATGATCACAAATAATATGGTGACGAATTATCGAAGAACTTTTTATAGGATCGTAGCATACGTTGTGAGACTCGTCGTAGTGGAGAACACGCACGTATATGGCGCAACCCGTATCCGAAGCCACTGTGGCACCTGTAGCCGTCCTCCGTCATTTCTACGTGCTTGTGAAGGTCTCTCGCAACCATGACAATATCCTGTGATGAGCGCGTACGTCTGAGCCGCTTCAGGGCTGCGACTGTGGCAATCCTTCACCACACAGACGGGAGCGCGTCTGCAAAAGGTACTTCGTACAAATTGTCCTTATCGCTTCCATCACTTTTTCAACTGATTAGTTCTGAAACGGTAGGGTCTTACGATAGTACGGCCACAGAAACAAGCGTTCCGACTACGACGGCCTCCGAAGTGACGGCGCGTCATTCCGGTTCTGTATCCAACCGTCGCAGCCCTACTCCGATACGATTTGACGTCCAGCGTACTACAAATGCAGCTTATATCTGGACAGGCGCAGAGCTGATCTGGTGCGGCTCAGAAACAGTTGAAGTTCACTGCATAAATGAATTACTGCCTGCGTCTGAGGCACGACTAGCACCTCGCATAAACCGCCTTTTTCTCAGTGCGCGTAACTTGAATGAGTGAAATCGAAAAAAACAGGAATGGAGCCAAGCAGCACAATCCACTTAAGCTGTAATTATATTGCGTCGGAGTCCGATCCGGTCGGATAACGAAAGATAAATATCGATGATCAGATAACGAGTCAATATTCATCTTTCGTTGCCCGACCGGGTCGGACTCCGACGCACTGTAAATGAAGTTTTTCTGATGGCAGCAACTGGCAACCATTGCTGCTAGGGTTTCTACCCGAACCATTACGCCGTTTGGTCTGCGTTCGTCCTGCACAGTTATCAGAGTTTAAGCGGATTTTAGAGTTGTGCCGCACCATATGATGAATGATAGGGCGCGGCAACAGGGAGGGGGACTTTTCATACGAAAGCAATTAACGAGGTCGTCTCGCACCTCGCTCACACTTCGTTAGGTGCTACTATTAACTTTTCTCTTATCATGACTTATAATAACGGGCTTAGTCTGTTTTCATGTCTGTCTGTATGTATGTGTGTCAGACCGTTAAGAAATTCTACAATTGGTCAGTGATCGTGATTGTGAGATCATATAAAAGCCTAGGAATGGGTGTGGTATGGTTGAGTGGGGTTGGGATGAGATCGAGGAGAAGGTTGGACAATGTGCAACGGGTCCGTCAATGGAGTCAATACAGAAGGGCTGCGCCGGCGGCCAAAAGTGGGAGGACGGGTCCACCCTGTGATAAGGGTGCGCTGGCGCCCAAAAGTGGTTGGACGGGTCCAACGCTGTGATAAGGCTCCGCCGGCATTCAAAAGTGGGGGAGTCGGGTCTAACGGTGTGATAAGAGTGCGCCGGCGCCCAAAAGTGGAGAGACGGGTCGACAGCTGTGATAAGGGTGCGCCGGCATCAAAAAGTGGGAGAGACGGGTCCACCACTGTGATAAGGGTGCGCCGGCGCCCAGAAGTGGGGGGGGGACGGGTCGAACACTGTGATAAGGGTGCGCCGGCGCCCAAAAGTGGGGGGACGGGTCGAACACTGTGATAAGGGTGCGCTGGCGCCCAAAGTGTCCACCACTGTGATAAGGGTGCGCTGCGCCCACGCCTGGAGTCGGGTCCAACGGTGTGATAAGGGTGCGCCGGCGCCCAAAAGCGGGGGAGACGGGTCTACTCCTATGATAAGGGTGCGCTGGCGTCGAAAAGTGGAGAGTCGGGTCCAACGGTGTGATAAGAGTGCGCCGGCGCCCAAAAGTGGGGGGACGGGTCGAATAATGTGATGAGGCCTCGCCGGCGCCCAAAAGTGAGGAGACGGGTCGACAGCTGTGATAAGGGTGGGACGGCATCGAAAAGTGGGAGAGACGGGTCCAACACTGTGATAAGGGTGTGCCGGCGCCCAGAAGTGGGGGACGGGTCCACCACTGTGATAAGGGTGCGCCGGTGCCCAAAGCTGGGGAAACGCATGACGGTCCTGCGTTGTGATAAGGGCGTCCGTGTCCATAAAAGGAAGTTCGTCACGGCCTAGGTAAATTTCTCTATGAATGGTGCCGTGGCACCCGTTCCGACTATTGCTTCTATTTATGTGACCTAGGTGCACGTTATTCCAATCCGTATTCCCCTCTTCATTCCAGTCCATTTGTACCCGAATCAACCCACCATTCACTCTGTTTTTATACATGGACAGACCCTTATCACTTGAGTTACAACAACAACCAGCTAAAGATAGATTATTCAAAGAGAGCATTTCCACTGTATCGGCTACGTCCAATTAACAACGGCCTCTAGGGCCAACCAAAAGAAATTACTTCTCCCATGTGGAGGAAGGCTACCGTTCACGCGATCAGAGCTTTCCAAAAGTCGATAGATTTACTCGGGAGGATACAGGATCTACTAAATCTGTCCACCTTCTTTTCTGCATCGTATGCGGAGTATGCGAGCGAAGCGAGCATCAGTAGAAGTGTGGAAGTCCGGCGTTAGCCGGACGCCCAGCCTTTGAACTTTTCCGATCGCTCACTGGATGCGACTAACCAATACTTCAGCATCCTGCTAAATATTGACTTCCTGAACAACTTATCAGTCAGTCAGTATCAACAGCAACCTATGAGCACTGCGGGGCAAGTGTCGCGAGCAGGGGGGGGGGTTAGCTACAGGGTGCGCACAAATTATTGGCGCCTGGTTTTTTAAGCCCGAATCAGCGGTGATAGAGCGAATTCAGAGATCATGTTGTGGGTGTGTTTGCTGGAGTAATTCCGATCGTAAACAACAGCTAGTTTGCCAACAGACCTCTTTCCCGGTCTGTAAAGACTTACGGAACCTTTCAGCTCAGACCGCTCTTGACACGTGGGTACTATTTTAAAAGATTTTTTGAAAGATAATTCAGGGACGAATTTCAACCCGTCTTTTTCTGTCTATTTAGTAGCAAAGAAATCAATCGCGAAACCACTTCTGAACGAATTTTGCTTTGTAAACTGGGACCGAATAAGTTTGCGAAAACCACTTTTTATCGGTAGAATTGCGAGTCTTCCACGATATTAGAACATT
Source organism: Ancylostoma caninum (assembly GCA_037903475.1). NCBI lineage: Eukaryota > Metazoa > Nematoda > Chromadorea > Rhabditida > Ancylostomatidae > Ancylostoma > Ancylostoma caninum. The sequence goes on from JBAJFG010000320.1 coordinate 758,017, forward strand.
TACTATACTTGCTATTATGGCTAATTATCAGTCCTGACTTTGAAAAAAAAAATAGCAAAAATGGCTTGTTAGATAGAACGCCTGATTTGACCATGGTAATCATTTGGTGGTCCGATCCAAGGTGAGCGCGCAGTAGCTGAGACTTAGTCGTGACATATCATACATTTGCAGTCGGAGTCTTCTAAAGCATACCCTGAAAAATCTTGGAAGGAGGGGAGCTGTAACCGATCCCGTGTCAAGAGCGATTTGACACGGTTTTAAAAAGAGGTCGTTTGAGAACCCAGCTGCTGTCTATGGTAGAGATGCCTCGAGCAAGGAACTCGTGAATTTGTTCAATCCTACCTGATTGAGGCTCACCTGTGTATTTAAAGTGCATCGGGTTTCGATCCGGTCGGGTAAAAAAGTTACGTATTGATCCTCGTCATCCGACCGGATCGGACTCCGATGAACTATAAATGTAGCATTCCAGAGGCTTTTGCCTCGCGCGAGCCTTCCGCGGCATTTTGCGAGCTCGCTTTGCGAGTCACGGAGTCGAATGGTCTGGCGTATTCGTTCCCAGACAATTTCGGGGGCAAATCCCGTTCCAAACGCCTGCAAATCCCCGACGGAACGTTTGAACGAGGACCACTAGCAGGCAAGCAGTGGGCGAAATCACGCATGTTGCGGGCCAAACGCGCTGCCGGGCGAATCGCGGGCTGAACGCAGAATCATTTGGGCTGATGCACGACCGTCGGGGTTCGGCACGCTATGTGAAGAGTGTCGGGCATCGGCCAGCTCTTCGCGCCCACTGACCGCCGGCAAATATCTCCAAAAAGCGGCCTCAACGACTACATATTTCGGCTCAATGAGGAACTGGCCCGGTTGGAATGGTTGATTGGTGACGGTACGGACGTGATGAAAGATGGAGGCAATACCGTGATGAAGAGATCAGCAGCATGGTTGGCCTAGTGGATAAAGCAGCGAACTTTCAATCGTTCGTAAACAATGGTCAGTTTGGTTCGAATCCACTCAGTGCTAGAAAAAAGCTAGCACTACGAAAACATGGATGGACCTTGCAAGCAGTATCTTTTCGTATTTCTTATGAGAATTAGTATATATGTGTTACTTTTATACTCCAGTGGAACACTTTGGATCCTCAATGGCTTCGAACCCTGGGCTCTTCCATGCGACACGTTGCGCAAGCAGTGACCAAGCTGCTAGAGGTTGTCACGGTGCAGGCGTCCAATTGGTAATAGTGGAGAATGCTGTCTTGTGAGCTAGTTAGGAGCAGTAGCGGTTTGCGGGCTCATGGCGGACCGAAAGCCGACAGCACTCGATCGCATAGGAATGCAAGCCCCGCTTTCAGCGGCCCTATAGCGGCCTGAGCGCGGCTACTTCTCGTCCAGAACACCCAAACGCTCGTTCCGACCCTCGCCCCCGCTGGTTCGGAACGGGATTTCCCCCGGAATTGTCTGAGTTGCCACGCGGCAAATCCAATGCAGCTTCCAGAGCGAGTTGCTTCCTCGGGTCACTTCTTGCGTGACGCCGCGCCGCAGATCGGAAAATGTCTGAAACCCACTTTACACTGCCGCTATAGTCCTCGAGGACTGTAGCACCCTGCGTCGCCGTCGCTGGCGACTGTGACATTGGTGCGAATCGATTGTGGGCGGGGCGCCGCGACGGCCGCTGAAGTTTTCGACTGGCAATCGCCAACATCGGCGGCCGCCAATGTTGGCGCTTGAGGCTTCTTTGAAATCGATTGTGAGCGGTTGCCAAAATTGCCGGACGGCGACGCAAGGTGCCATACTCCTCCAAGAGTATAGGGCAATTTATACTAGCTGCGTGCGTCAGTCGCGCATCAGTCGCACGCATCCATTTGCAAGGATTTTTCGATGGAGACCGGTCAACACGGCATATACATCCTCAATGAAAAGAACGCGCGGTCGCCGCGAGGCCGTAAACGCGTGCGTCTGAGTTGCGACTGCGATGCGACTGCTATGCGACTGGGCCCTATTCTTCATCATATAGACGCACGCGCGTCAGTCGCACGCATCCAGTATAAATTGCCCTTATGGCGGCTACTTAGAAAGCTGTGGTTTGTGGTCCATTTACAGATTGATGGTAAGCGGTGTGGTTGCTCATTGTCAGGCATGCCTCATATCGATCGAAAACGACTGATCCCTCCATCATTGATGACAACGATCTGAGTGGACCATATCAGTGCCTGTATCAATCGAATGATACGTGAACTAATCGGGGATGTGCATTGCTTCCTAATTAGGCCATTTTGCGGGTGGTCTTCCTTTTAAGCTGATTTCACAGTCTGGGCAGTCCTGATCGCGTGTTGCGAACTCTGCGAAGAGTCCAAGCTAAATGTCTTTATTTCGAATCAACTTCGATATTTTCAGGCATATACCTTGTGTTTTCACTTCTGACGCAAGAAATGTGTTTTTAGTGGCGAATACAAGTTTGGTATTCACTAATCTCCAAATCTTCAAAAGTTGGCAAATAACCTTTCTAGGATCCTGATGCTTTCCAGAAACCACCTAATTCTTGCAGTCAAGAAACATAACCTTTGATTTTTGCTGCAATCACTTCTTTTTACTAAATGCGTAGTATTTTAGCCCGGTATTCAACGTGGTTCAATTCAACCAGGTAACCTACACTCAAATTTGAGAACTTTCGGTGCAGAACACTTGGAATGTAGGCTGCGCATCCGAACTTGCAGATTCACTCTCAAATATGCCCCCTACTTTTTCCAATAGAACAAATTGCTGACCCCATCCTTATTGTCTGGAACTGCAGAAGCCATGTGAACGAGTAGCTGAAAAGAATGCTGATGAGGTCTGAAGAGACAATCAGAAGCAGAATCACTAGACCGACCACACGAGGTTAGTAGGGCGAGGGTTAGTGTGGGTGCACTGGCAATGAAACCCACCGTATTTCTCAAGCTGAGCAATCACAGTTCTATATCTCTATCAGTTGTTTTCAAAACTTATTGTTGACACCACTCGGTGATATACACACCGCAGTGATTATACCTACGGACAAGCATCCTCTCTTCCACCTTGGCTAGGTGGTCAGGGCTCATGGAACTCAATTAGTTGTCCTGTTTTTTTTTTCTCAAATTTCTTTAATTCATTCATCGAACAGTTTTATGGTTTCATAGCTCTGCTTACGAATCAGAGTTTTGCAGCCGAAAATATTGCATTCTGAGTCAGTTGTATAAGCATAGTTACAACCTCGATAGGAGGGCAAATAAGTTATGTTGTGCCCCACTCTCTTATGGCGATTCAGTGGCTCAGGTGAGGCAATCATTCCGACTGGCTATGCCGGTGGATGGCGGGGGAGTGATTATTTGTGTTTCGGAGCAGTTTGTTACTGCCTCTCATCCCTGTCAATCCTTCAGACACTGTCCACATTACTTCGGAAATCCACTCCAGTATTTTCATCATGCATGGTCATGATGCATGGAGCAGGTCAGCTGCATTGGTCGTGCCGTGTTCAGAGCAATTTATACTGGATCCGTGCATCAGACTTACGCATTTATTCCTTTTTTCTTGGTTCTTCCGTGATGACGGTCAACGCGGCATGTACATCCTGAACGAAAACAACGTGCGGTGGCCATGAAGGGCCGCAGCGCTACAAAAATATGCGCCTGAGCTGCGTCAGGGCTGCGGCTGGTCCTCTGCTTCATCAAGTAGACGCACGTCAGTATAACCACTTGGAATGATATGTATAATAACTCTTTTCTAACATGAGCACAACCGCTTCTTACAATTAGATTACGTGATATCCCTGATAGATGTACATAGATAGCTCGTCGAATGCAAATGCAGGACAAAGAAAAAAATGGTAGGACCACAAAGTCTATTGAAGGCAGAGTTCCACTCTAAAATCGTTCTTGAAATTTGTATAGTAATATAGTTTTCGTGAAGTGCCTAGAGCGATGGCACACGTGAAATCTATTGAATCCTGATTGTGAGTTCTGAAGGAATTTTTCCACAGACGGCCAAGAATTTTGATAATTGGTACCTCATAAAAAATAAACTGTGGTCAATGTGTTTTTCCTTGAAATGTAAAACTCGTTAGCCTTATACATTGAACACGACTTTTAGTGGCTGCCTGTCATTAACGCGTCGAGCTGGTCCAGAATCTGTTAAATGTCTCAGACTCGAAATAAGGTGAGACGCTGCCTTTAAAGACTACATCCATGGTAGTTTTGCTCTCAGAGATTTTCTATGCTTAGCGCTACAAAGATGACAGATGAAGTGATCAATTTCGTCAATTCTTACGAAAAGCCGGTTTTCGTTGCCAATCAGTTTAGCCCATTTGCAAAAGATGGCCGAATTGCCTGGGCTTGGAGTGGAAAAAGGTGGGAGTGAAGGTAAGTTTCACCATAAGGAAGGAGAGTGATTGTAAGCGAAAACACCTGCTCATTTTATACTACAACTGGAGATATCCTGTTGGAACGCTGGAACGCATCTAATTCTTGTGGTGGGAGTGATGATGTCTGGGTACGCCGTGTAACTTTCATAGAATTACAGAAGCCAATGCCTGCATGCCGAAACAGTCAAGATCTCGGAGATGAACACTTCCGCGAGTGTTGCTTTCAAATTGCTCGGCACTAGCTTAGAACGTTTCGCTGCATTCCTCCTACTATTTTTTGTCCGTCGGTAAAATGGCTTGAGCCTTTTTAGTCGACGCTCCATAAAGTGAAGGCGTCAAATGATTCACTTTGGCCTCTCCTTGTCTATGGTTTAGGATGGTTGCTCCAGCTTGCTTTGAAGTCTTTCCCTACAGCAGTAAGGAATAGGGTGACCGAACTCTTTCTTCATGAATTTTCATCATCAGTGGCGAGAGCAATCGCTGTGACCATCTACTGATTGGGTGATTTGATCTAGTTTCTGGCGCCAGTTTCGTTTCTTGCTGCTGCCACACTTGATTCTACATCCAACGCCTTTCACTTAGTGGGTTTTTCTATCCGAGTTTTGTTTTTTTTTGAAAGAAAGACAAAGTATCATATTCTTATACAAGTAGCTTTCTGAAGTATTAGTCTGATGCTCTCATCTTCCCCTCCTCCTTATCCTGGAAACGATGCCACCTCGGACGATGTGACGCTCAAGGATGAAACGATTGTTCCTGAAAAGGTATGGAGTTTTCTATCCTTTTTATTAAATGAAGACAAAGTAAAAAAAAGAACCATTTGAGGGAAAAATAGCCAATTACTTCTGAAGAGTATTATGAAAAGCTGGGGGATAGAACCATTCCTTTATAAACCTCTTTAGGATCACGACTTTTTTCACTAGCTTCTACGTCTCTCACATTCCAGTTGCATTTTCTGCCCCGAATTTTTTAAACAAAAATACCCGTCAAGATTTTGATAATCATATTGGTGTACAAGTATTATTGCGTTACAATGCAATAGATCCGCTGAGACTATTGTGGTGTAATAACCCCTTACATTGAACCATGCAAAAAGGAGTAGCTCCACCGGTTACCCAAGGAGTCGTCGATGGATTATGTAACCAACTCCCTATTTTGAGCCAAGTGCAATGGGATTTTTCGCTCGATACCAGCTCAAAAATGAGCGCTTGAGACGATTACTCACTTTTATCGAGATTGCATTACGCTGTATCCTGATCCTTAAGTGAACAATGAGTTCATTAAGTGGAAGTACTAGCGTTGCAGTTGTCTTGAGTCATCTACCTGTTTTTCGCTGGTTTATGAGAGGCAGATTTTGCCAGAGCAACAGGAGATCAAATCTTTTAACTATGTTAGGGGTGTTCTGCTTGAAGATGCAGGGCCATGTTGAAAGCGAAGCGACGAGGCAGGAGCTTTAAAATTATTACTTCAACCTCTTTAAAAATAGAGGGGAGCTGTCGAAATTCAACAATCCTCTCTCTCTATTAGTGTGATCCGAATGCAGAGTATAAAAATGAAACATTCTACAGTAAGGTCAAGACGAAATACATAGTTCCCCACTTCTGATCCGCGTACATTCTTGCTCTTTATGAAAAAAAAAATGAAAAAAAAAATTATCGGGATAAAAATGTTTACTCATGGCCTAAGATTAATTTTTTGCATTTAGCTATGCTCCATTCATCCGAAGCAGGGTTGTTTATAAACGCTTGCTTTGCGACTGATTGTCACGTTAGGTCATATTTATGGTTGATGTGCGTCACGCATCGGCAAAAAAAAATTTTAAAAAAATTTGACGCATCGGCCCGAAATTTCACGGAGTTTCCGCGATATCTCGATGCCGCGAAGATCAGAAAGCAGTTTTGTTCGCGCAGCCAACGCGACGGCAAAACCAATAATATTCGCTCCCTGCGAAAGAATTCTCTTTTTCTCTTCTGCATTGTATATCGCCGCTTCAAACTTGACGCGCATTAACCATAAATACCTCCTTAGGAGGTCTGCGTCATTTTTGAGTGGTATCGGCTCACTACAAGCCGATGCTCCCAGCAATGAGATTCCTTCTTGCTTCACCTTATGGAAATTCCATGCATTCTTTTGTTTATCCTTCTACTATCCTGCTTGTAGAGCAAAGAACCAGAAGAAGCGCCCGTATCCGATGCAAAGCCTTCTACTTCGACGAAAGCACACCTGCCAGGCCAAGCTCCCATAGAAAGTTAGTGATCGTTTATGCAAGGTCGTTTATAGTTGTAGAAGTAGTTGTATGGAGATGGTCATGCATCACTTCAGTGAAAGCAATGAACCAACCGCAGACAGTCCCCAACACACCGCTGCCGTATGCTACTGCACCGAACACGCCGCTTCCTACTCAAAATCAGGTGCAAGCGATGCCGTTTCCAGGACAGCCACTTCAGCCAGGCATGAAGTGGGTTCCTTTCGCTACGTTAAATTTCGTTAGGGTGATGATTTTGAAGAAGCAAATGTTTAAGTGCTCAGTTTTGCAGTGTTCCCGGAATGCCAGGAGCTCCAGGAATCGGCTGCGTTGGCCAGGCTCCCGCGATGCAGCCAGGAATTGCGTACGCTGCGGGTCCAGCAATGATGCCAGGCTATCCTGCAGCGGTTCCAATGCAACAGATGTATTCACCACCAACAGCGATGCCAATAAATCCCATGGGAATGCCTGGAGCACTGGGAAGTAACCCAAACCAAAACGGTGACATTTTTGCAAATCCAGTGAGATTTTTGCAAATCCAGAGTGTATCATAAAGGAGAGGTGGTTGCACATGCTGGTAATATTCCATTTGAAAATTAACCAGGACCTGTGGTCAAAAAAGGAGGATGGCTATTTTCCGCCGCTCGAGAACATTACGTACCAGACGGTGCTGGCTACGTCCATTTACCTCTCCGTCCTTAGAAGCATCAGAAATCGCGCTGTAAACGCGAATATCTTGTTTGCGTTCATGAGGTCTACGTAGGAGACCGTCATGACACGGTCGGCGCGTCTTGCTCTGCTAGGAGCCCGAGTATGGTCCACTTCTTCTGACCGTTCGACGAAACCATTCACAGGCTCGAAAATTCAGCAGGACCAACTAAAGTGAGGCAAGAATGCCCATTCTCCCCCCCTGATATTTCGACTACATTTTATGGTGTTCTTTTGATCCATAGTACAGACGCATTTTGTGGACATCTGTGTGAACAGCTTCGAAAATCTAACGGCAATATATTTGGCCACCTTTCAATGAGGAGATCCTTCTCGAATCTAGTTCAGCCAAATGATCCTTTTCTCTCCTGTAATTTCCCCATTCCCACCGTTATTTGTATTCGGATTTTTTTCCAATTCGAGGGACGAACTTGAAAACTGTTCAATTTCTTGTTATCGATTGCGAGCAAATCATATGGTGGTGAACGTGACTGGAGCCCACCCTCCAACGTTGACGCAGTTTATACCGGTTACGTAAGTGCGTTGGACTTGTGTGCATCTATACGGTGACGGGATGGCCTGGTCGCGGCCCTGACGTAGCTCAAACGCGAGAGAGACGCAACTGAGTAACTGCAGCCTCGCTACGGTTGCGCGGTACTTTCATTTGAAGTGTGCATGCCGCATTGACTGGTCTTCTGGAAGATCCTGTGGAAAAGGATTTGAGACTCTGTCACGCAAACGCTCCCGTCAAGTATAATTGCATTCTACTGAAAAAAACTTCGGGTGTACCTAGCGAGCCATGTGTTTGAGCACACTAGCGATGAAGGTTTGAACTCTACCGTGCGGAATAGTTCATGCTCCACTAAAGTGTACAGGGAGGTAATGGCAGTGGGTCATATACTCGGTGCAGGAATAAGGTATGGCAAAATAACAAATTCTCAGTATTTCCGATAGTTGCAAAATCTTTCACTGGAAAGGAAAAACAGACAAACACCCAAACGAGAAGAAATAGAATGGTCAAGGCGATGGTCGACGAAAATGATGCATCAGTGGATGCCAATAGGTCCCCAAGTAGTCGTGGAACTCACTCAAGAGATTTTAGCCAAATGTCTTTCCTGCCGCTTCAAACTGCGCATCCTCTACAACTAAATCACTTAATTACGTTCTCATTTGTGTAGGTGTTTGCTTTTGGGGACATAGCAGAAGCCTTGTTAACTATGTTTTCAAGAGGACATCTCATTTCAGGTGGAATAAATCTCGTCGTTAACACAAACGCTAACTCAAATTCAAATTCGGATCAGAAAGGAGGTGCTGGCGCGGCGCCAAGACCAGCTCCCAGGCCTTGCCCGAAATGCAGACTTGGCTACATCACTCGTGGACAAGCGCGATTCAGAGAAGTTAGTTGGTCTTTGTCATATGCTCAGATTTCTGGAGGAGCACATCGATTCAGTCAAGCTATTTGTATGCTTCTGCTTTTGGAAAACTTGCTAACTGTATGAGCTTCTCCCTTTATGATGCTTTCTTCTCTCGCATTTGTCCATGAGGCTTGACTGGAACTTGCTTCAACTTTGAGGAAAAAATCTCATTCTTTCTCAAATTCTAAGGTGAAAGTGAGTTCCGCTCAGGTGTCAAGGGCTTCTAGCCTTCTGATTTTCCAATAAAAGATCATTTCTTTGCGTATGCTCCTACTCTTAGAAAAATTATGACGAAAAAAAAACTTAGAAAAATTATGACGAAAAACGATGTCTTTGCGCGATGTAAATCAGCGCCATATGAACTTCTCCAGTACACCGCTGTGCCACGGCATCACAAAACACTCATTTATTATTTATTTACTGTAAGGTCTTCCAAAAAGAGTAAAATAAGATTTAACACCAATATCACAGCAACAAAGTCCTGCTCACAAGCAATCTGTAGATGAGTCACAATTTTTTGAAGTGACACTGTTAGTGGCTGGGGTATATGCAGTGCAGTACAAGTCAAAATCTGAAAATTCTCGACTCAATGGCAAGTATTATGAATTGAGCGGTATTTTTCACGTCGTTAATCGATTGCTCAGACTGGGTTAAGTGGTTTATGCCTAAGTCACCATATCACCATGACCGTTTAGTAGACATTTGTGTTTTCTTCTAGAATATAGGGATGATTCACTGGCCATCTGCATCAAAGGCGATCGCAGATGTGTGAGGTGGTTGCGAAGAAAAGAGGGGTCTTCGCAGAACAATGATTTCTTTGAGAAAATTCCAGAATAAAAAAAATTCGTGGACAATTTGAATTTCTATCCGAACACTGAAGGCATATATTTCGGAAAACAGCATTGAAAATAAAGAATCAAAAGTAAGGTAAAGGTGCGGAACACCTTTTTTATATGTACTTCCTTTTTTCGGGAGTATTCGAACTAATTCTCCGGATCAGCCTCTAAGGACCGCCACATTTTTGGTCTGTCGCGTCGCATTTCGGAACCAGAAATTTATGATTGCTACCTTTAAACAGTTATTTTAGGTTTCTCAGATACAATGACACATTTGCCCTTGTCTCATTGCTGCACACCGTTTCTGAGGCTGTCGAGTAACCTTTGCTTTCAGACTTGTATCAAGGCGTTGGCATATGCGACAATCTGCTTCACCTGCTTGATGCCTCTGAAACTGCTGGAGACCAATTACGTGGATAAGTGTTCGTACTGCGGGGAGGAGTACGGTTTCCGAGGAGAGCTGTTCGAGAAGCCGAAGCCGCCGAAGATGTGAAAGGAGACGGAGTATTTCGGGCAACTTTTTTTTTACCCATTTCAAAGACTACTAACTCCAAATTTCTGTACCATATCATGCATGCTTCACGTCGAAGTCTTTCGATGTTCTCCTTAAATGAATTCCTGTAAAATCACCTGCACATGATGTGACTGCCAAATGATGTGTTTCACTCTGTTGCACATGATCGCACATAATTTTCCCTAACCGTGTATACAGTATTGAAACAAATAAATAATATGACCTGTTGGCTGATCAGAAACTACCTAATACTAACGTTCCGTTCTGATTATCTTCATTTCTTATTCATCGCACGCAGTAGCCTTAGAGCAGGAGATGTGTGTAGTCGAGTCATTTAAGTGTTGTAGGGGAACTGACTATGGTGTTCTATTATCCTAAAAAGTCAATATAAGAATGTAATTACATCCAAGCTGTTGAAAATAACTCGGCAGAGAACGAAGTTCAAAGATCGCGGAGTAGCACCACTAGCTTTAATTACTCGCTTTTTAATTACCGCACTCATTTAGGAGCACTCGGAGGGTTCTTCAGCGGCATTTTATCACCTTTGAAGGCACGCCACCAACTCGCCGGATGTTAGGAGAACCTTCTCTTCCACGCTATTGTTTAAAGGCAATGTGCCACCTCGTTTCCGTGTCTGAGCTTTTACCAGATTCTGAATCTCCTCGACACGCTGAATCCAACGGTATACCTGAAATGTTACAAAAAGGTCTTTTTTGAACGTTTTTCGGGATGGGATTTGTAATATTTTGTCGAGCCGAGTGGACTCGTGAAACCATTGATCTCATCGATCGGACACGTCTAGATGTGTTGGCCAACGCTGCAGACGTGGCGCGCAGCCAGCACATTCACGGACCGCTCCGCCCAGGTGGTCCGTGAACTGCACTTTCGGACCCTCCTAAAACGGGTTCTGGACATTTTTATGAGCTTTGACGTACATCTTTGGAATTAGCGTGACGAGGAGGTCTAGCGTCTCTTGGCATTTTCCGCCTATAGAAACGAGGGGACACACTGCCTTTAAGCGACCTCTTCGACTATTTGAGTCTTATCTCGCTTCTAACCATGAGAAATCTCTCGAGAATGCTTTGGAGAGTACCTTGGAAAACTGTGGAGGCAAATACTCAAGCCCGATCAAATATTCCAAAAACCTTTTATTTGCGAAGTTTTTATTGAATGACTGTTAAATGCTATATTTACTATTCATTTATTTGTATTCTTCGTCCATACATTCATACAATATATTCTGTTTTTGCTTTTTCTAGGCAAAATTACCATACATGTACAGCTGAATGAGTGCCTATTCATTCAAAAACTTTTGCATATGACCACTCTTGATAAGAAAAAAATTTCAGCTTTCTTGTAGAAGTGGAAAACTATAAAACCTGTATTTTGCATAGCGCTGCCAGAGAAAATTTCTGGAAGAAAACCGTGAGGCAACTGCCTCCTTACACATGAATTGTCTGTGCAAGCCCTGCAGGACTGTGTTATTCGTAACAAAATTGTTTCGACTTTTATACGAAGTCCCTACATTCTGCTGTAGGAATTTACGATACCGTCGATAGTATTCGGGAAAAAAAAGCCAAAGAAAAACCCTCGGTCGCGTCTTTTCGCTACGACTTTGTCAAATCTGCACAAGGGAAGAGAGAGAGATCATAAAACAATTCTTTCAAAAACCACCTTCACAAAGTAATTTTGATTCCAAAGTTTCTCCCCAAACCAATTCACAAACTCTTTGTTTGACCCCCCCCCCCACAGCATAGCGAATTAGTGTAACTATAAAAAGTGTGTTTACCCTGGAACCAATTCTTGATACAGGTGCTTTCCAGGCAAGCTATCTCGCAGTGATGAGATGAATTACAAATTCCGAACAGAGCGACTCCAACGGCAAAAACACGGACTCTTTTCACCACAAGCTGTTACTATAGGGAAGCAGTTTCCAGTGTTCATAGGGTAACGCATAAATATTAGGTGCGTGCAAAAGTTCCGGGACAGTTGGTGCTATTTCATTGTTTGATGTTGTTCTGCTCTATATGGTTTCCATATCTTGCAGCCTTTTTTATACGTACAGGTAGCCTGCAACCTCTGCTACCTACGGCACTTTTGGCTCGGATCTAGATCACAGCGTTACCGTATTTTAGCCCTAATACTAATGTTAGGCACAGTCAGCAAATTTGTGGAATTTTGCTTCATGAATTCAAATTTAGGCGATCTGCGAGGTTGGCAATCCACAGTGTCAACCTTTCGTTCATGCAGGGTATCTTCTCCAAAATGCCAGGGACTCGTGGGCTCTTGTGAAATCTAGACGGAAGGGAGAGTATGGAGAATGCACTACGAGCTACTCAGTAACTTGATCTTCAAAGAGGCCATTGAAAGGGCTACGTTAAAGCAGACCCAGTACAAGGTGTGCAGAACATTATGAGGTAATTACCCAAATATGTCCCGTCACTTGAAGAAAATCGGTAAGAAGAGAAAGATGAGTGAACGGATTTCGTGTGAGCTGAGCGAAGAACACCAGTGTTGCCACCTGGACGACTGCATATATTTGATCTACTAATTTTCTAGCAAGCTGTTTCTCGGGCGGATTCCTATTAGTAATGCAAAGTGGGTCATGTACGTTAATAGGAAGGGGTCCTTTCAGGATCTAGATATCATCGACCTACCCAAAAAGGAGACAAAACCATCGCTACTCTTTTGGAATTTTTTTCCTTTTCGTGTCAGCAATTTGAGTAATCTGCAATGATTTTCTTCCAAAGCAGATGTACCATTATTGTTGATTAATACGCTTTTTTGTCGAGAGTAATCATGGGAAAACTCCCAAATATAAGGCCAACACAGGCAAGCAGATGTGGGCAGCTCCTGCTGCGGGATTACGGATATCAGCATGCTACAGTGTCAACCGTGTAAAAAAATGTACCACTCGGGCTTTGAAATTCTCATGCGTTCCATATAATCTCTGGACCTGTCCCCAACAAAATGTCCCCCCTTCAAGCTTCTGAATCGTCTCATCCGCTGTGAAACTTTTAATGAACAGACCCTACTCAAAAACGATGTGTGCCGCTTTTTCAAGTGTAAACCTGTCAAATTCAAGGCTTCTGGAAAAATCTTTATGTGCTGCGTTGGCAACATTGACTGGTGCCAATGCTTCTTGATTTGATCAAAAATGTTTACTCTGAACCGACTTATGGCGTTTCAAAAAACAAAGTGAAACTGCCCCGGAACTTTTGCACGCACCTAATACTTCCCTACGATTAAAAAAACGCATAGAACCTCCTCTGTGGGCTGTACTTAATGTTGTGCTGGAATGTTTATAAAGGTACGAATATTTCGAGAAAATCGCGAGCAATCTTTGCCTTATGCGGGAATTAGGGAGTCAGAACCATATGCAACCACGTGCTTTCCAATCTCTCCAAAACTGTGGGCTGCACTTAATGTTGTGCTGGAATGTTTTGCAGAGATTGGAAAGCACGTGGTTGCATGTGGTTCTGACTCCCAGAACCGCTTTTAATAATTTTTTTAATGGATAACTAAGGGCTTGGTAGCCGTCCTCCCATCACGTTTTTTTAGAACTACATAGATGTTGTTTCTAATGGTCGAGCTATTGAGTATTGATCAGTTTCTCGTCTATGGGTTTAACTATTTCCTGGTGATTGGTGTCACACGACTTTTGACGGGCCCTTATGTGGCATATTCAGTAAATAAATAAATAAGTGAATAAATAAATAAGTCGAATGAATTTTTAAAAAATTAGACGCTTTCACCAGGCGATGCAAAGAATCGAAAATGAGGGATCTGCTGTTCAATTCATATCAGATTCGTGCGTTTAACGCGCCTGCGTTTGTATCGGGAAGGATAGGAAGAGTATAGCACCCTGCGTCGCCGTCGCTGGCAACAGCGGATACCGGTCGTGTATAGCGCCGATCTAACACAGCTCATAACTGATCTTCATGGAGAATTTTCTGCAAATGCGTGCGTGCGTCTGATGTGCGTCTAATGCATGCATCTAATGTAGGTTGCCCGTTGTATGTTGAACCAGTATACAGGATGGACCGGAAGTCTTTGGACAAAAGTTGCTATTAGGCGAAGATAGAAGGAGAGAGGAACTTGAGACAACTGGTACTCAAGTAATATCTTGTTACAGGGTTAAGCCATTTTTCACAAGGTATTATCGACTACAGAATCATAGATTGCATGCGTTTCGTTAACTTTTCTCTCCATTACGCTGAGTACGAGTATGAATACCATTTGGCACGAAACTATTGACTTCATCGTTATTCCATTCGTATGAAAAATCACCGAGATTAGTTAACATGGTGAGCGCCACAAATCATCTTCATCGGTGCGAAAAAAACGAGAAAATTAAAAGCCTCCAAGCAAAGCTGGACATGCCATCTAGTTTTACTTTTAGTTGCAAAGTTCTTCTTTGGTGGCGGCACAGAATTGGACAACCGGAATTGAGACATTGAGGTCGGCGCCCACCTAGCTGAAGTCGAATTCACCGATCCTTCTTCATAGTTCCACGAGAGGATGCAAATTCCTGACGGCCATAAGAAGGCTTAGAGGAAGTAACGATTACATTGCGAATGCACGTCTGTGCGGACGACCGCAAGAAGGGAGACAACCGATCCACTCACTCTAGTGATGCTCGCCTCGTTCCCGGAATTTACGCGAGTTTCTTCTGAGCTCTGGAGTCGCCTAGATCTCACAAGAATTCGAAGCCTCCTCACATGTAGTTAGAAAAGTGGTGGGACGGTTTAGCTGCGTCGGCCTGAGTCGACTTCAAAGCTCCTCTTGGACAATCTTTGCCGCCAGTAGAAGAAAAATGTTTAGATTCATAAATAGTTTTTACGTTTACGGTGATGCTGGCAACATATAACCGCTAGTTTTTCAGCTCTCTCGTCTTGCTGCTCGTGCTTGTCCAGGGACTTTTGATTCCCTTAATAGTGCCTTAGAGATCAGTGAAACACCGGGCCAAAAACACAAGAAGCAATTCACGGTCGTGCAGTTGCTCTCTGAAGATTTCTGATGCATATGAATCGGCGCTTTGTTCACTCAAGGGAGTAAAGTGCTCGGAGAGACAAATGGTTTTGCAAGTTTGGAAGCACTTGCTCTGCTTTACAAGCTTTCTAGATTTGTTTCTTCCTGTATTCCAAGTAAGGCTAAATTCCCTCGAGTCCCGTGATTGAAAGTCACCATCAATTACTCATAGGAACCTTGCGTTTTCTATTTTTAACTTACGATGTTCAATTAATGGCCATGAAAATAGATGAATATAGTGCATTGGACAAACACAAGCCTTGTTATTCGTCATTCAAGATATCGCTTCTGCTTCAATGCAACCCTTTCACTGCTTCCTCATTGCGCCGTATGAAGACGGAACTTCTTCTACATGTTGCCTGGTGGTCAAAACTAGGGCTAGCGTTACTCTGAGATGTGCTCTTCAGCCTTTCGATGCCTGGATAATCAATTTGTTTCCCACATTCTCATTTCTCATTTCTCTCCATACTTAGCCGCCTTTTTTAAGAGCGAACAGCCAATCGCCTACGAGAGTGGTGAGGTGCTCAGATTCTGTAATACTAAGAAGCATTAGGATTCTATTGTTGTGCAGGTGTTCACATTTCCAAGAACTCCGTAAAAGCTATGTACTGTCAATATCACGGAACTTCCTAATGGCGGCATTCATAAACGTTCCCGGAGAGGTAGTAGTTCACCCTTCGCTCCGAAAGAAGGGAGTTTTATTGAGAGAAAAGGGCAAAGTTTGTGCGAGTGACGACAACTAAGGACAAAGAGAGCAAAAAATGCCATATCGCTAGGAAATCTCTCACTGATCCTGGATAATCCAGAACCGTGGAGCTTCTCCTTCATAGTTCGTTCATGAGTCCATAACTATCGCACTTTCGTCTCATTTCAGTCTCGAGATGCTTATTTCCTTCTTCTCCATTGGACACAAAAATTTTATCATGTATTAAAATTCTTGCCCTTCATATTATGAATGCATTCCTACGAATTCCAACGCCAATTACTCCCATGGGTAGTGATTATCTGCAAGGTGTTGTCCCTCGTAGCACTGCAGTGTGCGGAAGTGTGATAATTCCTGATTATGCTGAGCCTTCTTTCCCTTCAATGTTGCTCCCTTCAGCGTTCACCTACCAGATAGTAGGTTAAAGTAACTTTGTAAACGCTATAGTTGGTTTAGGAAATTTTCGCCAATTCATACATGTCTCTTTTCAGGGGGTTCACATTTTCTGATTTTGGTTGTCTAAGGACCAACATCAAAGCTATGTTTGACATACGTAGTTGCGAGTTATTGGTATTTTTTGAAGGTTGTCACGCAGCTCACAGTTTCTGATCAGTGACATGCATTATGCTTTAATAAAAAAAGAATACGAATTAGAAGAACTGCAGTAGAAGAAGTTCTGGTTGAGGCCATCTATTGAATCTCTGCTGCGGTCCTTTTTGGGTTTGGTCCGATTAGGCCTATTGGTCCTTCAGCAAGTCGGTCTGAACGAGAGCAAAAGTCATTTACACTTCTTGGATACCCATGGAACTCTTCTAAGGCCCTTCCAAGGCCTGAAACCCTTCGGCTGAGCAACTGGATTGTCTTTCAACGTTACTGCATGCAGCGAATGCTAAGAAGGACCACTTCATGCGCCCACAGCGATTGATCAAGAACGAGGTTGAGTATTAGATGTCAGTAAGAGCCAGCCTGCCAGCCTAGGTGAAGAATTCGGACTACACTTAGCCAACATTATCTGATATAAAAGTGAGCAGTACCCGATATGAGCTGTAGAACTGTGTGGTGGAGGGTACACAGGTTTCGAATAGTTTTCTCATGCGTTACCGTCACAGGCTCTCTGCTACGCCTACGCTGAATGGCCAGGCTGTTTTTAGGGTTCTCTTGAGCTGCATGGATTCAATTGTTGAACCAAACAGCACTAATTCAACCTAGAGAGAAAGGTGTGGTGAATGTACAAGAAAATAACGACGAAGGGGTTGGTACGGAAGCAGTGGAAACCAATAAACCCACTGCCTATTTAGACGAAACATTTTACAGTTCTTTTTCTAGTGGTGTATGCTTTTGAAAAATGCACTCTTTTGATATTTTTAAGTTCGATTTGAGGAATGATATGTATCCTTGAGCTTTTTTTAAACCCTGTTTAATCGTTTGTCAGTTACAGATTTCTGTGTTTGTCACTAGTGCACCCTGAGTGCAATAAAAATGAAAAGGAAATAATAGGTTGACGAAAAAATGGTCTAAGCATGGGTAGAGGACGCCAAGTGGAGAGGGTGCCTCTAAATAGAGCCACTGCTACATGGTGTCACATCCGTGCCATTCTAAATCGTGGGCTATTGTTCGGAGTGGTCCAAAACACTCGATGCGTGCGTGCGTGGTCCTTACGCAAGCAAACCACCGCTAAGTGTGAGCCGAGACAAGCTTCTGAAGCACAGCGCGTAAGCAGAGCGCTCACATCGGTGACGTTTGAAGTGAGGGTAGTCTCATTTTTGCTATGCACATCACCTTTACTGATCTCCACGAAAAAATCTTCTGCTAATGACCACGTCACATGCGTAGGCTTATTGCGTATGCAGCTTCTCTTACGTGCAAATTTATGCCAAGTATCTGACGTCACACAAGCACGTCAGACATAGAAGTAGCGAGAAAAAGATGATGTGGTAGAGGCCGAAAGTATACCTACGAACCAGTGCTATACGAAGACATATGATCTGAAGATCCAGCTTATTTTTAATTATATACACATTACTATTTTTATATTATGTATTTTCATATATTTAACGTCAGAATAGATATCTCTAGTAATTTTGGGCGGGTGCTTTCAACGCTCTGTGGCAGCTCTTTAGCAGATTATGTCCCTTACAAATAATTGGTTTATCTCGAAGAAAAGGCTGGTCCTTTTGGTCCAGGGCAGGTTCTCCTACTCACATTCGGAGCGCCCCAAGTGGCAAGAAATTAGTGTATAGGATATCCTTACTGCTCTCATCCAACTATTGCTATTTATTATATTATATTATATGTATATTGCTATATATTATTATTTATTCCAATGTTGTTCGTTTGGCATTTTGGTATGCTTGGTTTGATTGATCTGTTCCTGTTTCCATCTAATTTTGCTTTTAACACCGAAGTGTACGCCTACGTGCATTTTCAATAAATAAATAAATAAATAATCTTATTGTCGAAATTCCTGCCATCTAGGTAATTAAGTTGGTGGATAGCCCAATTTCTTCCATCACTCATGCGCCCTCACATATGTACTTCCGTAACCTTTAGAAGATCTTATCCAGTGGAATCTGTAGAGACCTGAGTCCTGCTGTCTGTTCCGGTATTGTGGGATTCCTAACACATGTTTACCCTCCATGAAATCCTGAGGGAATCCTCTTATTTAAGCAAGAAACAATCCAAAGTTTATTTCTCGTGGCATGCACTATCGGGTGCGTCGTGAACATGTGTATTATTTGCAGAGTTTGGAAAAGCCCGAGTATCAGTATGGGCGAATAAGTTTAACTTGATACGAAGAGTCACAGGAGTCAGCATTGACCTTGATGTGGAGAAGGAAAAATTGACGAAAACAATTGTGGAAGGCTACTGTCAAGTTAACCTCAACTCGGCCTATATCACGACTCGTGAACTCACACATTTTACTCGTTGTAGTTCTATTCTACCACAAACATTTATTTATGGTCAGGTTTCATCCACAAAAGTTACTTGTGAGCGTTTATCGATACCACCAAGTCACAGATCAGTACCCTCACTAATAATGGCGAATTTTAAAAAAAAATTATTGCACTCAAGCGTGTCCAGTTCTCATGAAAATTCAAACAGCTAATCTTTTCATTCGTAAATGTTATTGAGGAGAGCTGAAAAGCCTACACATATGACTTTGGCCGGCGCTGTATGTAGCATGAGTTTCTTCCCCATTTTTCCCCCGCCTTATATTTCTAGATTGCTCCATAATATAGAAACTGTCTTGTTAATGAGGCGTGAAATAGTCTTTTACTGCGTTTAAGTTGTACCTGTCACGCAAAGACGAGCGGAATTGGAAATTTTCCCGACAGCTTTATTTTCAAGGTTCCAACCGGCCTATGTCTCCCATTTTGTGAAGATCGCGCGATCCTTGTTCGCGTCCACCAGTGATAAAAAGCGAACAGAGACCATAAATCTAGCCTATCAGATGAAATTTACAAAGCTTCGCCGCGAAGAAGAAGATCGAGAGCCACTTGTTATGGCATGCACCTTGAAAACGACAACATAAGAAACTATAGCAGTTTTTCTTCTAAAAGGAAAAAAAGAAAAAGCTTGTTGTAGCTGCCATGGAAGGAAAAGCAGCAGCAAAGTGGAAAAAAAGCTAAATGAATAAAACTCTGAGAAAAGTGACGTACTGAGACGCATGAGATCGCTTTTTTGTTTCGAAGCCCTACCGAGACAGCATTTCCAGAAGTTCCGCTTGTTCTAACACCCGCACACTACTCGTGTAGCAGCAATAGGAAACGATTGACATGCTTTCCTGTCCTTCTCAGGTCCCATGGGCAAAAGTGATGTATTTGCGTTAGCACTATGTTATGCGTGCTTCTGAATATAGGTTTTCCATTCCAATCCGCGGATGTACCTCGTGCACATCCTTATAAGAAACGGGGGCTTCCTAAGGCAGGATTACAGACGTAATTTGGAATAATGGAATTAGCTGTTGGTTTTCATAGAACATTTTATGTGTCCTGTCATGTATGTGTCCTAAATCAATTCACATTCGCATTCATGGATTTTTTTTTGTTCGTCACAAAAATGTGCACTCGTGGGCGTACATTATCAATAGCACTGTAGATACTGGGCAGCACTTTTTAAATGAGCATTGAAACCAAATTCAATAGTTGTTTCGAACATTGGTAGGAGCTAAAAGACATTGATACTGCTGGGTACCTGTTAGATACGTTTAGAACTTACTCTTCAATGAATATTGTGAACGTATATCTATTGGGCGTTTTGTAAAGGTTAATAAATTCTTAGGAGTTACCATTCTTTTTCATTTCTAAGAATTTTATTTACTGGTTATTTTCACAAAATCAATTGGTAATCATTGGTAATCAACACATACATATTTTTCATGGGCTCTACCCCTGATAATTGTGTGGTACAAGCACAGCGCAAACAGCGTGGTAAATCGTGTCCATGGGCAGCTTCCCTTACTTGCTGTCACCCCCACACCCTCAACTGCTGACATTGCTCCTCAATTCTGGCAAAAGCAGGGAATATTCAGCAGCACTTGGCGGCAGAATGGCGACAAGTAGGAGGAGACAGCGCTAAGCTTTGAACTCAACGTGGATACGCTGTTCGAGCTCCATTTTCGCTGCACAGGTTTCAGAGATGCAATAGTTCATCGAGGACTCTGTACGAACACTGTATCTCTCACAGCAAAGAAAAAACCTGCAACATACTGCTGATACATGTTGCATTAGTTCTCGGTTTGAAGCTGCTGACAATGGCTTTGAAGTCCTTTGTATGCAACTGTTCTTTTACGTGTTCCAGCTTGCACATGGCTCAGTTCGTGCGAAGGCTGGTACGTCTACATAAGAAGTGTGGGAATGCGGACCTCTGCTCTGAATTTCACATCAGCTGGCGAGTCTTGTGTGAAAGCGAACTCATCTCAGGCTCTGCATATTGTTTTTGTCATAATCTGGTGTTTGATCCAATAATGCTCATAGGCACATGTGCTGGATATAACATGAAATGTCCCTAGTCCTGGTTCTGGTCTTCTCCTTAACTGTAATTTTTTTGAAGTTTTTGAAACAGGAAATGAGAAGCGGTCTTCTTTTATTTTTTGAAAAGTACACGATGCTGGAAATCGAAAACTCTCAGCTTGAGCAACTTTGAAACAAAATCTTCTATCATAGAAGTAGCGATTCATGAGAAGTAAGTGATTGTGGAACTCTTCGGGGCCGCCTTGTTTCCTTTTCTGCCCAACAATATCAGACCTCTTCACAAAGCAATTTCGTTTCGAGAGTTCCTGAAGAAGTGATGGAGAGTAGAAGCTTGTTTCAGGCCACTAACAAAAACTTGCTGGTTTGGTATGCTTGATCTTTTCGCCGATGTTTCGTCTTTGTTTCGCGAAGAGGCGGTCGAAATATCCCAAAAAGGAGGTCGTCAATTCTCGTTTCCAAAGTCAGCATTCCATTTTTTCCACACAAGTTAAAGAATTACGCTAATCATTGGCGATTCGAATGTTACTGGACGTATTCTTTCTCTCCAATGATCAATGTCACCTATGGCAAACACATTTTGAGTTTTACTCGCCCTAGAATCGTAATTTGAAGAAAGCTCTAATTACCTCTATAGTTTCGACTTCCGTCACCTGCTCAATTTTGTACTTTTGCTTCTCTGCTTTGCGTACACAACAGTTTATTCAGCCCCGATCGTGAGAGCTCTTTTAATATGATACGTGGTCCAAATTTTGGTAGATTAACTGTTGTGACAGGACCTCCGCGATTAGAAATTTTCGGACAAGAGTTTGTAAAAGATTTGTTGGAAGGGTTCCTCGCCAGTAGCTGAAAATTGCCATTGGCGCAAAGTGAAACCAATAAATTTTAGAACTCCTCCTGCTTAATTCGCCTTTCCTCAACAGTTGCGTTGTTACGCTTTTCAGGCGGCATGTCTAGGAAACTGCTATGGAGCCTCAAAAATGGTGGCAATATCTGTTCTCAGGACTCCTTATCGTTACTCGCTCTGTAGTAGGTGCAATATGACCGACCTCTTCATTTCATCCAGTGCAAGGAAATTTCATGGTGTTTTACATCGTCTGAAATATGGTTGAACTAAAAGAGCATACTCAGGACCTCTACAACACCTATTTAACCATCTTCCTATCAGAAAATAGTTTTCAAATGCTGATGAAACACTTTTTCCCATGTTCCTGCTAAGAAGTTGCAAATGAGAAGCCTGCAAGATAAAAAAAGGTTCTCAACATTTAATTTTGCAAAACTATAGTGAACAGTAGTAGAATGAAATCTGTCATTGTTTGAGCTTGAATGTGTAGGCTGACAAGGGGCGCTCTTTTGCAGTGCTACGTACTTTAGATGGTTTAAGTGATAACAAATCACTAGGATGATTGTCATTGGAAAGCTGGTCAAGTAGTTTTCTTTGAGGAGTGTTGGGTCGGCATACATCATTGAGAACACCCGGGGTAAAGGTTTTAACGCCCATATCAACGATGAGCTGATTTGGGGGGTTTCACACACATACACATTGCAGTCCAGTGATGCATAATGCCCCTGGTGAAGTAGTTGCTTTACCACTTCCCAGTAAGTAGCTCCAAAATGAAACGCTAGTCGGCTACTACATACATATTTCTCCAGAGTCATAATGACGTCACCCTGGTTTGCAAGCTTTTCTTGTAAAAGTTTGCGAACTAGTTGTTAAAAGCTTGTTTGCACTTTGTTTCCGGGAAATTTTTTGCGTTCACAACTCATCCAAGGATTCTGGGTAGGTTGAGTACGCAGTCCCTATCAAAACGCTCACTTGTAGCTTTCCGTTGGTCAGATTTACGGGTAAAGACCGAATTTCGCTCTTCGGAATCACCTGTCTACCTTACACCTGCTCTTCGCATCACCTCACTAATGGGACTTTCCCCTTTTTCATGCTTTCGTCGGCTACACACATGCAATCAGTTCCAAAGATCTTGCATATTGGACGGGGTCCAAACTCAGAAGCAGGGTGGACAAGTACTGTCGGTTTCGTAGATTTGGCTCATGTCCGATATGGTGAAAAATACGACTACGTATTGAGTAAGACGTCATTTATGGTTGCTGCACGTCAAATTTGACGTGTCGTCCCGAATTTCCACAAAGTTTTCACGTTGTCTCGATGCGACGAAAGTGGAAACGGGGTATGTTCGCGCTGCTGTCGTCTCGGCACATTCGCTACCTGCCAGGAGTTCTCTTCTCCTCCAGCGCAAGAAACCATGAATGACTTCTAAACGATTTGTTCTGCATCTAAAACCAGTGCTGGAATAACAACGATCTCCGAAATGGATGCCACGAACTTTGGTGGCCACCGGCAATCGCGCAATCTTCACAACTCTCGTCTTAGATTGGGGTCTCATGTGAATAACAACACCGGGTAAACATCCTACAATCTCAGTGGAAGGCTCGCATATCCAGACGCTTTTCCGCTCAACCGCCTGGGGTATTCATCTCACCGCTCATAACGCAGGCAACTGAAGGTGAATAGCTCTCCATATCAGATGATGATATCAGACGCGACGCTGGTGCTGTGTTGCTCAGACTGTCTGCTGTTTGTTGTCGTGTTTCCAATTCACAAAATTGTTATTTTGGCATAGCAAATATCCAGCCGAGCTAATCGCAACCCCTCATTTTATCGTAGCTGCGTTATTCCTGCTCCCTTTGTGCATGTGCATAGCTGTTTCAGCCCTGTTTTGATTCTTGAGGCGATGTTGCAGTTGTAGGATCTTCGAGACTATGATTGCTTTTGAGATGGAACTCTGAGGATTCCATTACTTGCGTGCTCGGCCTGGGATCAACTCCTTTGTTGTTGTTTTCAAATTTTGGAACTAATGAGTGTTGCTCCGGAGTGTACTTTGGCAGATGCAAACGAAAAAAGCCACGAAAAATTCTTCGAATTAGAGTCTTACATCATCAGTCTTCTCTATAATTTCTCTTAATTTTCGCTGAACCTGTGACATGGTATAATTCTGAGGCATGAAAACTCGTCGCAGTCAACCTGAATCAGTAAATTTCTTTCGAACTAGTAGGCAAGATAGTTATTGGTTTTCTCTGAGGTTACTGAATAGAAATCTACTACATATATTCCACAATCACGATGCCGTGTCAACAATTCACTGCATTTTACCACGAACAAAACCAAGCGCTGCTAACAACGGGTGACATCCTTGCCGAGTCCTTTCAACTGGGAAAACAAGAAAATATTGTTATGCAACAACGCAGTCTTTATTTAGATGATATCGGATCTCAAAAAATGTCCCTTCAATGGAGTTTTCTATCAATCACAAGACTCCCATTACCATTAAGTTATGAGCTGTTGGGTTACTGTGTTTATGAAAGCTTAGGGAGCAAAAAAACTTCACATTAAAGAACACTCTAACTAATAACGCTCGCCAAACAAACTCTGAAGGGCAACTTCCAGGGCGGAATTAATTTCCTGCTTGCGCACACTCTGGATGATCTCATTACATGTCTCACTCTCATTATATGTCAACGAGGAAGTTCTCGGCGGAATAATATATACTAGATACGCATTGCTTCCATTTCTCTTTCGCACCTTTATTCTGCAATGGCAAAAGCTCCATAGCGATGCTTGTTTGCTACGTGTTTCCGTGGACAGTAACATGCCTTCGACTGCGCCTAGGGATACCCAAATATCGTATTCGACTTCGTAATTTAGGTGAAAAGTCGACATGCATGGTCAGCGCGAAATATTGTACTACATATCATATTTTCTTCAAACACTTGGCCTGATCCCTGGATGACCGTTGGCGGCTCTGGCTGGCTGGCAACTGATACCCCTTGATCCCACAAATTTGGCCAGCAATTCCCACACGTTGGCGGAAACGCACCGCAACCGCGCACAACGTGTGCGCGGAGGCGACCAACGACTCCTGAATTTTCACGGCTTATTTAGGTTTCCATATAACACTTTGGTTATTTTACAAGCGCGCAATACCATTGTCATTTACATTTTTTGAAAGGATTGTTCATTTTATAAGATGATATCAGACGAGCCGTAACAAAGTGGAAATATATCTACTCGTGGTTTCTTTTTCGCTTTTATTTTAACTGTTAGAATCTCATTTTTGATGTGTTTTTTGATATGCTGTGCGCACAGGAAAAATCCTAATATCAATCCGTCCTCGAAAATAGGTTCATTCCTAAACGCGATTTTGGACAGTCGCTATGGTTTGAGCAATATTCCACAACACTTTCTTAAGCTCCCTGCTATGGTGGGATCAACCACAAACCTTATTCTGCACATCGTTTCCATCTGAAGTATCATGAATTAACCCTCCATGTTGGGTATGCTCGATTTCTCTGCGCAAATTTCACCAAAATGACTACCAGGAAAATCGGATGAGGGTCATTTAACCCATTGTCGATTCTACAGACCTGGGGTTATATTGTATTCATTTTTTTAAGTTCCTTATGCATTCCATAGTTTCATTGAAGAGTTGCGTTACGGGCTACGAAATGAGTCGTCTCCAACAACGCAATTTTTCGTCTAAATGGTGTCTCCGACAGCATTAATAGATGGGGAGAGTAGTTATGTAACTCATCCGGTGTGATTGATACTGTTCGTGGAAAATAGTGATTTCCATGCCCATGAAAAACCGCATGAACTTATTTCCCAACCTAATACTTGCACTTCTGCCTGGGATTTTCCACAGATAATAGCTCTTGCTACGCCTTGCTGCTGGCCTATCTTTTCAATAAAAAGGAAGCGCTCGCTTGATTGAAGTGAAATTAGAAATAATTGAGATATGTATTGAGTTGCTAGTCTTGCAGAAAGCAAAACGTCCCGGAGTAATCAGTAGCGAGACAAAAACAAGGAACACTCAGAACCTATGCGTATCAGAGTGCAAAGTAATTTTATACTCGATCAAGATATATGCATATCTCCCACACGACGTCGTCAACAAGGCTGAGTGCAAAAGACAACATTTAAGTCATAATTGCAACGAATAATGGTGATTAGTATATGTAGCGATAATGGCTGTCTAACCTCTATTGTTTACAAAGCATTATTCACAGAAATTAAAGCTTAGCCACGAGAGTTACAGTGGTATCAAAAGATTTCCAACCTAGACTACTACTATGCTGGAATGTTGAAACTAATAGATGTATTAAATATATATATATATATATATATGTATATATATATATATATATACTAGCGCCCCTTCGGGACGCTAGAAAGTGGGGTGGGGCAGCCACTTGGGACATGTGCAAACGCTTCACACTTGCCAAATCTCTAGAAAATCGATCGAGAAGCAGAACAAATCTTCCAATGGGCCCAAACATGAAGTCCTTCTTATGAGTTGAGTATGAGAATGAGAAGTTCGTTCTCCATCGTATGGCGTATTCGTGCGTATTCCTCACTATCGGGCCAACGCAGACGCGTTCTCCATCGGCGGAACTGTATCCTGCCGTTCCCCACACTATTGGACAAAGCGAAATCGTATCCGAGTGTTTTCCACACTACTGGGCCGCAGCGGACTTTCCTCCATCGGTGGACCCGTATTCTGGCGCCATCTTCACTATTAGGCCTGAACCGTATCCTGGTATTCTCCACTTTACTGAGTCACAGCGGACCAATCCTATATTGGCGGACCCGTATCCTGGTGTTATCCATACTACTGGGCCACGGCGGGCCCTTCCTCCATCAGAGCGCCCGCATTCTGGCGCCTTCCTCACAGTTAGGGCAAGCCGGATCCGTTCTCCAGGGGCGGGTTCGCATCCTGGCATTCTCAACACTAAACTGAACCCGTATCCTGACGTCCTCTACACAACTGGGCCACCGTGGACCCTTCACCCGTATCCCGGCGTCCGCCGCACCATTGGGCCACGGCGGGCCCTTTCTCATCGCTGGACCCGTGTCATTGAGTTCCTCACAGCACTGGGCCACGGCGGGCCCTTTCTCCATCGGTGGACCCGTTCCGTGGCGTTCCGCACAGCACTGGGCCACGGCGGGCCTTTTCTCCATCGGTGGACCCGTATCATGGCGTCCGGGCCTTTTCTCCTCGGCGGACCCGTATCCTGGCGTTTATCAGACCGCTTGGTTACGGCGGAGCCCTTTCTCCATCGGGACCCTGCCCCCACACCATGGCGTTCCCCACACCACAGGGACACGGCGGGCTCTTTCTCCATCGGTGGACCCGTATCTCAGCGTCCGCCGCACCACTGGGCCACGGCGGGCCCTTTCTCATCGCTGGACCCACGTCATGGCGTTCCCCACAGCACTGGGCCACGGAGGGCCCTTTCTCCATTGGTGGACCCGTATCTCGGCGTCCGCCGCACCATTTGGCCACGGCGGGTCCTTTCTCCACCGGTGGACCCGCATCCGTATATAGTTGATTGGATATACAATGTCATGCCTTCCTATTTAGAGGCTTTTACTCTTTGTTAGTGCAGAAGCTTTCTCGAAACGAACGAATGTTGTAACGAACGAATGTTGTGACTACACAATCGCCGCGAAAATTCATCAGGGGCTGAGGCGACCGCGTAGGTCCAGCCTCCCCGAAGCTTTCGAGACGCGGCAGCTCTCATAGCACGCGTCCATTTCTTTTTGCGAGTGCAGAAAGCGTCGCAACAGTGGAAGGCTGGTTTTCCTGCTGCGTACATTGTGCAGCCTGAAAGCTCGTAAACACTCCCTCACTCCTATGCGGCGAGACCGCCAGCGAAGGTGATGAAATCACCATCCCGTGCATGCGGGAGAGCCAGCAGTGACGTAATTGCGGGTCCCGAAGCGAACGTGTCTGCGTCCATGGAAATCGGCCATTTCGCCCCACAGTCTGCGCCTCAAGATTGCGGTGTCTATGAGTGCCGCCCCGTATCCCTAACCGCTCTAGCCCCCTTACGGCGCTTTGTTTAATAGACATATACAGTCTGGTAGCGCAGAGGTGGCACCTGGGTCCACTTTGTCCGCAATTACGACCTCGTCCCGAAGTCGGCTAAATAACCAAATTTTTACACTTTTTTGATAAGTATATGGTGTGGTTCCTTTCACTCTGATGTTCCCCTACTGCCATTTAGTACAGTCTCCTCCAAGACGCATTCTGCGGACAAAGTCGTATTGCAATCTTTGGGCTAACAGACCATCCATATTGCAGTATATTGATGAATTCAATTCACACCAAAGCACATGTATGTAACCTTCCTGATTTATTGCATTTACCCATTTTCATAAGGATTTTTGTGACATGAGTCTGAATACAAGATGTAGGCCATTTTTAGTTTTTTTGATCTGGTTCCGCTGAGGTACCCATTCAAATTTTCTAACTGGTTCTACTAGCTGGACCCTGGATCTCGCCCATGAGCTGGAAGAATTAGCGAAATTGCACCTAAATTAGCGTGAGACAGAGTTTTATTTTGTGAAAAAGCAGGTCTTGTTGAAAAGCCTGAATTCTATGATTGTTTTTTCTGCAGTCATTCTGCTTGGCCGGTTCTCCGAACGCAATGGAACAAAGTAGCGTGGCAGTTATCTACTTTCATAGAGATCATCTACATGTACTCAGGTGTTTTCTCTATTCCGCAAAGCTATAGGCGGGACATTTCCACTCCAAGTTTCCGTAATCAGTGGAACTGGTCTTGAAGATCTGCCAGCCCTAACTCTCTACTTTGTGTTTGGAACTTCAAATCTTGGCACTCAATTTGCTACTCACTTATAGCCAAGATACCATGCAAAAGTTTACTCTCGCCCTCTTTTCTTCTATTTCTACAACGCTGAAGTCCGCCCCCACCTCAGGAAGGCCCGAAATGTTTTTTTTTTCAACTGGAAATTTTCTTTCCAATGTCGAGAAGCTTTCAAAGACCCAGTGCTCTGCTATGCTTAAAATTATCAGATAATTGGCTAGAAAATTTTCCAGAGGAGGTTGAGATAGCTCAGTTCTTCGCAGAATTTCTTCAGCTAAGCTCTTTCTGCATATATTAATAATTGCCCCACAGCAGCAATCATCCGTCCTCACGTTGTCCTTGTTCGACGAGCGGAGGTCGCTACGTGACTACTCTATTCTCACTCCCTCAAGAACATTGAACCCCGAAATCTTATACGGGTATGCTAATGACTTTCTCTTTTGTTTACAAATTAGGTACAAAATTAGATTTCGCTTAATAGAATTCAATTACAGAACAAAAATTCATTATTTTTCTTTTCTGGATATGCACTCTATGCGTGGGGCAACCACCCGTACTTCAAGAAAACGTCTTAATTTCTAGAAGCGTTAATGGAATCTTATGAAACTTTGCGAACTAACAAGAAAGAGCTAGACAAAAGTGTGGAACTGGCGAGCGGACGTCGGAAACTTTTTGATACCCCTGTAAGACTAGCTATTACGTAATTGCCATTAATATTACCGTATTACCTTACTAGTATTTTCTAGGTTCATTGCTTCCGTTTTTGGCTCCTGTTTGTTGTTTTTAAGATTTGCGTGGCTGTGAAAGACCTTTTTTATCCATCTTCTCCAAGTAAGCGTACTGCTTGTCATTCATACATGTTAGCAGTGGCGGACGAGAAAGTGGGCGGGAAGGGGGGGGAGCGTGGGAAAAAAAGTTCGCCGCCGTTTTGGGGACCCATACGGAAAATAAAACTAATAAAAACTTCAATTATAATAATAGATAATTAATAAAAATTATATCAAAAATAATAATAAAAATAAACAAATAAAAACAAACTAATATCTCTATATGTATTGTAAAGTCTCGGGGGGAGGTGCCCCCTGCGTGTTAGAGACACTGCTATGAGACACACTCTGTATTTACGTGTATGAAGTTAAAATTATATGTTAACACTATGTAATTCGATACCCTGGAGATCGTTCCGCTTCCTGGCTCCAGTATTCTTATGCAACACCAGCGAAAAAGGAGTGAGGTCCTTCCTGTCATCAGTACGCTTAACATCTGTGTCAGTTGTCAGGGTCATCGTTTTTGTGCTACCACACAGTAAATTTGCTCCCCTAACTACTGTGAAGCAGTTGTTGATATTATGATAATTCTGAATATTAGCACCTACCGAAGTGGTTGGTAGAGTGCTAAAGTCCACGTGAACTATAGCGGCAGTGTTAAATGAAGAAGGCTAGCCTGAAGTAAAATTTCTGGCAAGAGTCCAAACAAACCCAGAACAAGTCAAAGACACAAACAATTCTCAATAGCGCTGTGAAAGGCTTCATTCTTCATAGTCCCAAAGACTGTCTCTTTTCTAGACAAGCATCCAAAGTCCGTGTTCTAAAAAGAAGATTTCAGGGCATGCAGCGTTCGCGTCAATAATTCGCATCTATGTATGTGTGTATATCCAGTAGCTTGTGAGGGTATCCCGTTACGTGAGGTTGAGCTGGCGCCCACTCATTCTGAATAAAATTTTCGGAAGGAGTGTTTTCACCTACTTTGCAAGGTGCTGTTGATGCTGCTAAATATTCTGTAAAATCTAGGTCTCATACATAATTAGCAGTTACACACATATATTAGGCCGAACCATAAACACATCCGCGAAGGTCGTTACTGAAATCCACAGCTTTAACTCATCACACTCTGCCTTACTTGTACGTCTTGTTTATTTTTCCTTTGCAAAATTAACAACAAATCAGAACAAAACTGCGAAAACATCTATTTGTGCCGTTGATATAGGCATCGGGCGGATGAAGAAAGGCGTGGGAAAAAGGTGGAGTCTCCGCCGCTCTGGGGGACCCAGATCGAAAATAAAATTAATAAAAATATTAATTATAATAATAAATAATAAATAAAAATTATATTAAAATAATAATAAGCATAAACAATTAAAAATAAACTAATACAAGATTTTTATTTGTATTGTAAAGTAATTTCAAAAATTTGGTGACCCATTCTCGAGGGGCGCCCCTTTTTTTTCAACCTCACGCTACCTTGCAGCAACCTGTCCCTTGTATATACAAGGATGTCAGATATGTGCAAGTTTATTGTTATCATTCGCTATAAACTCCTGCACAACCCTCACCAGAAAGATGGATTTTTCAAAACAGCACTTTTGCGGCCTTTTAGAATATGGCTTCTAATCTGGTGAATCAGCAGCCGCATCCAGTCGTCGCATCAACGCTGTATTTTGGAATGGTACAGTGACCAAGCGCGCTGCACAGGTCTGGTCCAGACACCTTCATTTTGGCAACTTCAACCTCAATGTTTCCGCATGGTCCGGAGGTGGCTACAGCTAGCAGATTCAGATCCGTGGCAAACTGTGCGCGAAAATACACAAGACTTGGATGTTCGCTTTACTACTAGCGCCGATCACCTGTGCCGGTTGGGCAAGGTATAAAAATTATCACAACCAGTGATCATGATCTGGCCGAATGCGATCTCCAGCGGCGAACAGAATTGCCCTCGTACAGACGCATACAGAACTGGCAGAAATCCATCTTCGCAGGAGATGAGAAGTGGTGTATGCACGTCAACATCAAGCACCTATGACACTGGGTTGACATGGATGAGCAACCCGAGCCACGACCGGAAGCAGGCTTTAATCCTCTAAAGGTTGTGATTCGTTCTTGGTGTGACTGCAAAGCCATGGTCCACTGTGAGCTGCTGCCACGCGACACTGCTCTCACGGCAGACCTGTACTGTCAGCTGCTCAAAAGAGTGCCTGCAGAAGTGCAGAGGAGCGTCTGAATCACGGTGCTATCCGATTCCTGCACGCTGATGCTCGCCCGCACACTGCAACAGTGACTCACCAGAAGCTACTGGACTTTGGTTGTAGAGAGCTGACTTCA
Source organism: Ancylostoma caninum (assembly GCA_037903475.1). Taxonomy (NCBI): domain Eukaryota; kingdom Metazoa; phylum Nematoda; class Chromadorea; order Rhabditida; family Ancylostomatidae; genus Ancylostoma; species Ancylostoma caninum. The sequence goes on from JBAJFG010000320.1 coordinate 789,582, forward strand.
CCACGTATAGGCCCGATCTTGTGCCAAAAGATTACCAACTTCTCGTGACTCTCTCTAACGCCTTGTAAGGGAAAGCGTTCGATGATGAAGATGTCTTGCGTTGCTGGTTGAGCAACTTTATCGAGTTAATGCCGGTCCAGTTCTAGGCCAAAGGGATCGAAACGCTCCCCAAAAATTGGCGAAGAGTGATGGTACGTAATGGTGATCTATTCACTTCATAATGTGTTTTATTATTTTTAAGAAGTCAATAAAATGTAATGTTACAAAAACCGCGAGAACTTTCCCTACAAACTAATGCTAATTAATAGTCCGAGCCCATTTGCTTGACATTTCAAGTCTTGTGCTTGGTGAAGGACCTATGAGCCACAAGCAAAACTTCACCAGTTTTAAAATAAGCTCCAAAAAAGCTTTAATTTGTTTATTCTTCATTTATTTATCCAATGCACCAGAATGGTGAGCCATAACTGCTGGTTACATTACAAATATACAAGTAAAGCACGATGGATCTTGAAAAAAAAGGGTGGCAAAAGGCATCTTGGCTTCATTATCCACGTACTACTGTTTACCCAAATAGTAACATTTAGTCGAGTAACATTGCATGGATCACCACTAGTAGAATAAGGTGTTATATTCTTACAGTGGCAGAGTATAGAGCCCAGAAAGAAAAGGTAGCCAGATATACTCGTACCAGCCAGCCACGTACCGCTCAGCAATTCTCTTTCATAGTATGCTAGAGCTTCGGAACATAGATATACTGGCTAAAATACCCTGCGGAACCAACATGCCAAGTAGCCAGCTAACCTTGTAGTAGGGCAGGCCGAATGTAAGAAAATTGGAGGGTGACTGGTTCAGCGGGCAGTTAGGGCAGGAGTGCACGAGAAAGGCACGGTAGACAATAAGAAATGGAATTTTTGGCTTGACTTTGAACTGTTTTTCTCTCGAACTTCAAACGTAACCTTCTTAGAGCTGCTGGCCACTATTTGAGAATGCAAGGGTTCCTCGGATTTGCCCAAGTTTCTGTGAGCGTTGAGTTGTGGACATGTGCTACAACTTTCAAATGTACATAATTCCCGAATCCTATTATCGCACTAAGCGTCTGCGGGCGTAATTACGTAACCGTTTTTTGAAGCGTCATTTTCTTCACTTCTTATGACCTGTGCTTCTTTCCCTCTGTTATTATGTGTGCAGTCTCACTCGTCGTAAATATCCGCTCGTGAGGTAATTAGATTTGATGAAAAGCATTTTCACCTGTGAATTAGGTACTTAGCTGAAATTTTTCTCGAAGAATTGCCCCTGATTAGGAAAAGCACTTCAGTACGTACGCAGGCACCTTTGAATAGTGACAGGATTTTCCGAGAAGGTGAGAGCGATAAGGGTTCAGGAGGCGTCTCGGGGACCCGCCCCATTTCAAACATCTGCTGGTGCACTCTGAGCTGAATTCGCATAGAAGCACCAGAACTGTTATGCTGGCCGTGGCTGGCGAGTCTTTAGTTTATTTATTTTGTTTAAGCATCACCGTGTTTTCCACAGATGCGCAGAACTTATTGGTTACAGGGAGTGTTCGTTTTCAAAACGTAGGTTATCAGGTGCAATGAGTAAGAAATTGGTCTTTGATGAGAGTCACAGTTTGCACTATTTTGGAATATTTCCTGTCGAAGGTGTTCTTTTACAAACAAGTTTGCTCTTTTGGTTCTAAAGTATAGCAGTGCCATCTCTTCTCTTGTTGTTCTCATTCCTCTTATTCAATTCGCTCTAGTAATTGTATAGAGCTAAGATGTGTAGTGCAGTCTTGGAAGACGCTACTGCTGCGCTTCAGGAAACTAACTTATGGGCATTGGTCTCACCTAAGAAATTGTTTTCGAAATTTTTACATTAATCGAATGAGCACGAGAGAATTAGAGCTAAGGTATACGTGAAAGACCACAAAAAAGTCGGGGCCCTGTACAGGTGACAACGGAGTCTCCCATCAAATTTTGCAACGCGTTGAAATGCCTAGAGACCAGATAAGAAGGCAAACTTCACTTCACTTCACTGAGTTCGCTAGATGTATAGCCTTCAAACCATTATTTTGATCTCAAGCAAACCTCCACGATTTCCGATGTAGGTCTCTAGACGCGCAGGAGTCGCATAGCCTTACGCCCGCACCTCCACGGGGTCAATTCCAGCCTACAATTCAATTAAGCTCTAAGCGATATGTCCTACACTTTCAGAGAAGCAACGCAAAGTCTAGAACCCTATACAAGGTGACAAAAAAGTCATTTTCTGTGAGCTAGAACTGTGATGAAAACAAGCATAGAATTTTGTTTGCGGAGTTCTGGAGAGATCTGAGCGAATCCTCTATTGTATGGCTCCACTCCAGGCTCTAAAGAGGGCAATTTCCCGGAAAGTCCGCCAAAATAAACCTCTTAACAAGATAAATCTCTCGTATATAGCTGAAGCAAGAACTAAAGAATTAACTGTATATGCCGAGGTCTATCAACAGTCAAACGTTTGAAAAAAGTCATTGACCAAACTTAGCGAGGCATAGAATCTCATGTAGGCTTCCTGTGAAAACTGCATCAGATGAATTCCTGCTCGCTTTTGTTCGATGGAACAACAATAATCGCCCATATTACTAGCAATAAAACTGCCTTCACTTATAGTTGATAAGAAAAAAATTCCCGCTTCACAATGTGTTCTCTACAAAACGTGTACCCTGTTCGTATTTTGAGGGGTGTTTCGCCTAAAGTGGGCGTGTTCTTGGGGTCTGTGGCGGATGACCTATGCCAGAACACAAACATGCTTACTGCGTTGATTTGGACATAGTGAGATGCGTTCGCACCATGAGTGAATATTAAGCACGACCTAATGGCACAAGTCACAATCTCGGTCCCTATGTCCCCCATATAATGATTTATTGGTAATTTCGTATCGGTTCACGTACCACCTTAGAATCAGCACGCCGAGTAAATCTCGATGTCTAGGAGCGAAAATGACTTAAATTTCTGCTTTGGAGCTTAACACCCGACTACACCCACACGAAGCTTTGTATGTACGTACGAGGACTTGGTAGGATCGACAGCTTCCAACGAAACAAAGTTTGCACAGAATCTCTTTGCAGAATGATTTTTAAAGGATAAGTTTAGTCCTCAAAGGCGAACTGGACTCCAGCCTACGGGCATGTTTTGGAAGGATCCGAAGCCCTGGTATAGTAGGGTACATACGCATTCAATTGCCTCTACATTTTTGCTGTGAAGCCGAATGTGTGGCACATTCTTAAAAAAAGATTGATTTAAGAACCCAACCCTTCATCCTTTAATCCTACAGCTTCTTTCTGAGCGCAATAGAGTGGATGGATAAGTCATCCGAACTACAGCCAATCCAAAATTGATTTATCTTGGGAGCTAAATCGGGATTTCCTTCCTCTTCATTAACTCGCTTCCGATGTCTGCTCTAGATCTGTTCAAAAACAACGTGATGAGTGATGTTTTTAGTGGTTTGCTAGCAAACAAGTACTATCTCTTGCAGCATCTCGCCTCCCTCGCTGGCCACCGACCCCTTTTTTAGAGCATCGACAGGCTCCTTTATTGGCTTCGTTGTCACCTAATTTCAAAGCGATATCGCCATTCTCTTCCGGGTCGCAGTGTACGGGTTATTAGTCACTGCGTGCTTTGATGCCTAGGATATTACGAGTAGTTAGGGAGGATTGTTCGGTAATCACCATCATGTCTTCCTGCCATCATTTCTAAGAAAAAGAAGAAGTGCTTCAATTACTGAAGTGCATTTTGGTTCAAAAGCGTCGCTGAAACCTTATCCACTCTGGTAAAAAATGTCATATGAAGCCATTACACACTGTTCATGAAGTCGCTTTCAAGAAAGTGAAGCTATTCTCATCAAAATTTTATTGTACTGATTTTTTTAGTCGATTGTACTTTATGAAGCGCTGAATAGTGTCAGACACAACTAAATTATCCTTCTCGTTTTTGTATTGGCTACATGAGTCGCAAATGTGTTTTCAGTCGCATGCTCACACGTTCATAGGGGATGTTTATAGAGCATGCGATTAAATATTACGTTGGTTCATAGTTAGTCGACGTTTTTTTCCTACTCACTTCTCGCTTGTTGGAAATGGCGGTTAGATTACTCTTCCAACAGTAAAAAATATTTCTCTCTAATACGCGGGCGAGTTTTGCAACCATGATCGATCAGGTCAGGATTGATAACATACTTTGTTCAGTCGATGCCTCAGCCTGTTGACCTTCTCCAGGAGTAAGATCCATGACCGCAACCGCATAACCGAAAGGAACCAGGCTAGCAAACCTGACCCAATGACGCTAACCATCATAGGTTTCCTTGGTTATCGTCTCATGAATCCCTGTCTAGAGCCTGGAAAAAGCGGAGACACATGACTTCACCTCGCCCAAGCCCCTCATCAGGCCACAGAATAAGAACTCTGTCAGAGGCTAGACGACGAGAGAGTACCAGTACATGTAAAACTCACATTTTTTCGGTAGAGCAGTCGTGAAAAGGTGGGTTTCATATGTACTGACACTCCTTGGTCAGTCTTTTCTCACCATCTAATTATACTACATATACAGAGTTGTTCTTGTAATGTGTATTTCGCAATTCCGACTTAAAAGGCATGTAAATAATCCTATTCATCTTCGTTGCATGGTGTTATACAACTCGCAATCTCAGTCTTTCCACAGGTGGCGCAACAAGTGAACATAAAGGTCGATGTTGACACGAAATTCAACGATAACTTATTTTAGATATTCCTCTTTCCGATTTATTAGCGTTTTTTAAAGGAACCTTTGCCTTCGGTACAAAATGATATAATAAAGGTAGATTGAATGGTACATTTTTCCGTTCTCTGCTACCGAAGGTTTTCTTTTGTTTCTTCTTATGTTGTTCTTTTCAGATTTGAGAATATTTCAAAATTTGCGCTTCTAATGTAATCCCTTCTGAGCATTTCGCTTGTTTTTCCGTCACAAATTTTCATGACAGTTCGCTCTAACTATGTGTTCAGTAAGTGCACTTTGAGCGTAGAAATATAATAAGTTAATACATCCTAGTGGCTTTCATGATATGTCAGATTGTCCTTTTCATGACGTTTTACCGAGGCTCTCATCACCATGTTCGCAGTTTAGCGATCATCGGTCGGAAACGTCATCGAGATGGAGAGGTGACTATGCGCTTCATACTTTCAAAAAAACCTAAGGAATTACAATACTGCTCCACAAAAAGGACGCGCGCGACGCGTTAAACCCTCGCAAAGCGTCGCTCTTTTATAACATCCTTAAAATGAAACCAATTCCAATTTTTCTTGAAAACCGAATTGTGCATTTCATGGCGAATCTTATGATATATAAACTTTTCAACATCGTGCTTTTTACTCTGCAGAAAATACCATTAAAAATGTAGCATTTTGATCACTCTGGATTTTTGGATTGAGGCGGTCAGGTACAAAGAAGTCTGCTTAAATTTGTAGTGATATTTTTGACAGGTATAGAGAACAATATTTAAATTTATCATCTAAGTACGTATATGCGTTTTCATTAAACGAACACAGTGGAATGCTTCTTATTGAGAAGCAAAGAAAATAGCAATTTCAATAAAAGGAAAATGAGCATGAAAAGAAAAAAACGCGAAATAATGATGGTCTAATGACTAGTCACGCGCTGGCGTAATACATATAGCATCATCTGCCGTCAATCTTCTGACATCATTCCCTCAGTTCTTTCAAAGAGATTAAAATGAACAATTTACAGTACGCTTGTCCTGAGAAGTGAAGTCTTCACAACCTTTCTGACTTCTTTATTATATTTTAACTATGCAATTGCGGAGAGTTTTCGATACATACATTCCATGTGTAGCTTTGTGAATTTTCGTAGCATTCTCTTCTTCGCCTCCAAAATTTTCCCTTTTATGGGAATTTGTGTTTTTGTTCCCCAAAGTATTCGTCTGCATACAACCTGTCAAGGATTTTAATGTCTAGGAGAGCTCTTGTCAACCAAAGATGGACATCCTAATTCCTGCTACTGTCATGTGTCATCACAAATTCATCGTCGGTTTTGGTGTACTTCGAATGAACGTTCCACTGTGCTCCAAACACATTTTGCGGGTTCACTATTTTGGAATTCCGGAAATCGAAAAATAATGAATTGAGCTTCCCCCTACCCTCACTTAATCCACATTACGTCATAGGTAACCATGGAAAATACCCTTAGTACGCTATTAGAGACGAGAACATCTAATCTAGTGTCCTCACACCATCGTTCATCCCCTCTTCCATTGTTCACGGGTAATCTAACGTCTTTCCGAGCAAAATCTCATCAACCCATTGTTATTCAGCAAATCCAGGCTTATCCACCCATCAGCTCTCTCTCTTTTAATCCTCGAGATGTTTGGAAATGGTGTTCACATGGCTACTCAATGGTGACGTCATATTCTGAGATACCTCCCAGAAAAACATAGGTGGAGCAGTTAGGTGTTGCCGCTGTGTTGTCTGTCACTTGCAATCAACGTGAGATAGGTGTAATTGCAGCCCTTAATTTCCCCTTAATTCGTGCACTTGAAAATTGCATCGTCCACGAGACTGAAGGATAGGCATTAGATAACTAATGGCTTGCACTTTCTTTTTCTGGTCGACCTCTGAGATTATAGTGATCGTGAAGCTCTGCAGTAATTTGCAGCACATTTCCGTCCCATTTTCTCCAACGCTTTTTTCCCTCAATTTTTCCTTCATTTTCGTCCTCTTCTACCTGTTCTTCATCCTCGCGAGCTTTATGTTGTCCACTTCACCTCACTTTTGAGCGGACAACAAATAAAAAAGGAATTAGGAAAAATTAGTCCTCTTCTTCCAGCGGAATTTCTATTTTTCTTTTCTTCGTGAGAGGAGAACAGCCTCGACCTTGTTTCAGATCAGTTTCCAACAAGCCCACTCCTTTTAGTAGGTATCTGCCATTGGCGACCACGAACAGCGTGGGGGAGGGAGGAGGTTGGGAGGAAAATCTGAAGTCTCCACTATTTTTTGGGACCAGGAGTGCCGGAATTCCAACAGTAAAGTTATTGAAAATTAATGACAGTATCAAGTTTTGAGAAATAGTCGTTCACAAAACGAAAGTGAAAATAAGGAATTTGGAGAAAATGATTCAGACTTTTCCTGGCTTGTGAAGTCTTTTCCATGGGTCGCTGCACCACGCTGTGGAGGGACTGGGAACTCCTGAGCCCAGCTACGTACAGTGCGTTTACCGGGGCGCGCGCGCAGCGCAACCGCGCCGCTCACGCTGGAACTGGCGCTTTTGTGGCGAATTAGAATTTCCTTGAAATTTTTTGATTTTATTTGATGTCAACTATCAGAAAAAAAACCAACTAAGCAAAAACCACTATAATTGTTGAGAAAACCCTATGGTTCGTCGTCACAAAGAGGAACGCCTATGTACTATATTTATATTATGTTCAATCCCTATAAAAATCGTTAGATAAGAAGAGGTTTTGAATTTGATGAGGAGCATGGTGATAGATCGACTGTCACATTTGCGGACTTCTTTACCTCCGAAAAATCTTTCACACTGAGAATCTCATCTTATTCTATTTGGACGTCCGGCTCTGTTATTACATTAGAATCTTGTTCTCTGTGTACTCTCGTTTTTCTTCTTTTTTCTTTTTTCCCTCAAATATCGTTAGCCAACGGATGAGAAGCGTTGCCATTCCAAATTTCATTTTGGCCTCGGAAATTTTCTGTCCGTTAGATGTGACACCATAACATTGTTCCATCGTTATGTTCTACCGTGCATTTCCCGAAATTCGACAGGCGATTCTTCCAGATGTCGTCGAACGGCACACAAGACGCAGAGCAGCAATTCTACGAGCCGTCTGACCTGATCGTCTCCGTCGTCTTCTGCTGCTACATCCTCTACACCGCTGCGATCGTCATCGGCATTCCATGCAATGCATTCGTCCTTTTTCGAATGTGTCGACTGTCCAAGAAGTGCGCGGACATGTACAGGTGCTCATCATCATGTGTGCCTGGCCTTTTTTATTCGCTTTGGTTCCTCTCCTGGAAACGGTTTTTTTTTCAGCAATGGTGTCGGTTTGTGTTTGTTCGTAATGGCCATAGCAGATATAGGATCGCTGTGCTCGATACTTGTGCACTACATCCTCAGTATTCACACGGAGACGCAGCTGGTTCTGGACTACATTGGCACTGATGCTGTGAACGCTGTCTGCAAGGTGATTTTCTCACTTCTCAGTGTATGTATGTCAATTATATGCAAAAAGAAGGAACAATCGTGTTTGTGCTGCGGTTATACTTCACCCGGAGTATAACATCCTGCCTTGCCTTTGCATTGGCTGCGTTGATTTTGATACGTATCGATTATCGATGGCTCGTGCAGCAGCGACGCCAATGATCCTTCGCCCAAAGGCGATAGATATCCTAATTGATGTCGCTGACGTAGGCAACACAGGGTGCGACACTTGACGCGAATTATGGCCCAATTTGAGTCCCGTCTTGCATTTCACGAGTGTTTGTACCTTTTTCATACATTTTTTCCAAGTAGATAGCTCAGAAGCGGCATGGGGAATCAAAAAAAAACACATCAACAACAAAAATTTTATTCCGCCATCAGAAATTCTGTATATGCTTTATTACCGAGTTCAATCCTCCTCAATATCCGCCTAGATAGTGTCTTCCCCTGAGATTCATGTGTATTTCCAGATTGCGACGTTTTCAATGCACATCTCCACATTCGTTTCCATATGGAGCTGGTTGCTGATGTCAACGTTGCGCTACCTCTCCGTCTATCATCCCCTACTGTACATTCGACTCTGGGAACTCCCATCGAAGGTACATCAGCTCATTTCCTTTGCCCAAATTTTCCAATGAAATCTTCGAGACTTCTTTGGAACCTATCTCTCTTTGAATTTAATTAGGCTTATGCAGCATCTGGGTGCATAATAGAACTCTATAGAGATGAATTAAACTAGCTGTGAGCTTCTTGATAGATTGCCGTGCAAAAGATGCAACGCTCATTCATTTATCTTCTCGCAAAGGTCATTCATGACGTTGACAACAGGTGGCACAACTTCCACAGATCTCTGTGGAAGCTAACCTTTGCGTGTGTAGTCTTAATTTACTGTGGCATATTAGCTGAAAATTCCACCACGTCTAATGCGATATAAGCGGATGTTCCTCTAGGGGGAAGGACCATGAGTAGATGTTTTGCCATTCATTCACAAAAAATGTGAGTTATGTTGTACATACTTATGTACATATGCAACTTCACTCAAAGTGTCATACCATATTTTTACCTATGTTTAGAGGTGTAAAGAATGAATGACATAGGATGAAGAAATGAGTGACGAGTATCCGATAGGGGCTCAGAAATTAGAAGAGCTCTGCAGTGAAATGTGCAAAAAACGTTTTCTATAGAGGAGAAACTTCGCCGTTAGACCCGCGCGCTACAAATCTGGCCCATTCCTAAAAAGAGGCTAGGAAGGTTAGGAAGGTCAGGGTGGCAGTTTTGACAACCGTTCAATATACCCACTAAAGTAAGATTTGGGAAAGCAACTAAGATATGCTCAACGTTTACGATCTACATGGGAAAAAGCAATGGCTCATCCTATCCAAGAAAATACAAGGCTACAAATTGCACTGTTTCTGCGGCAGACTCTCTTTTTAAAAACCGCCCAAACCTGGCCTTACATTGCTTAGAAAGCTTAGCAAAAGTATGTGATGCACTGATCAGAAAGACCGTACCTATCTACCGAAATGTCAATTTCGTAAGGTCACGATAAGAAGACCGTGGGCAATCTCAAGGAAACGTGAAAATAAGCTTGCAGTACAGAGTTTCAGAGGATTTTGTCAGATGTCGTACCTATTGTGCACCTCAAGCGTCACGAATAGCGTCGTGGTACAAAATGAGTATGATTTTCGTGATCATAGCATCGTATAACGCTCAGTGACAAAGTTTATTTGGGATGGGAGGGGAGGGGAGGGGGGTTAGGGAAAGGGAATAATATTCTCAGGAGTTTGGGGGAGAAAGCTGGTTATGTATCTTTGTCGAGAGAAAGTATCTTTGTCGCAGTGAAAGCTATTATTATTAGCCCATTTGTACTTTCCAAATTTATCTACACGGAGAAACACAAAAGACTCCCACTGGCAATCTTTCGCTCTTCTTTTGAAGAATGCAACAATAATTCTAATGGTGAGGGCTGTTTTTCCAGCTGCTAATTACGAAATCGTCACAGGAAATTGATGTGAAGGATAAAATTAAAGTGCTATTCTGACGTCCCTTCCTCTATAGCATTAATTTCTATGAATTGTTATAATGACGTGCTATTCAATTTACATAAAATTCAATACATGTTGACATCGTTGGCAGTCCCCGACGCTAACGAGAAAGCGGGAGATCGGGTGGCGCTGCAAAAAGAGGGTCTCTCCAGCGAAAAGGACCTGGATAGCGAGAGACACAACAATGAACTAGTTTACGAATTCAAGCTCAGAGTTAAATACAATAAGTTAGAAAACAGCGAAGAGAACCAGAAGTTAAAATTATTGTTCAAATTCAACCAAAACCATTTTCACATTTTCTGATGTCCTGTTTTCTTTCTCTGCTCCGAAACGTGCACAAAAATTCCACAATAACTTTTTGTGACTTATATGGAAGTCTTGTGGATTGAAATCCAGACGAACGGCTGGGACCATTGACGACTGGAGATACCTCAAACTAAATCATTTGAGAAAGTGCGCGGCTCACTGATGAGCCAGACGGCCTTCGCTTGATTAAATTTGAGGAGATCTATGTAGATCTTTAGACAAAATGAAATGTTCAGACCGGTTAGCAGATGGTCTTACCGTAATCTCCGGGCGTATAATGAAATGTACTCCTTATATAAATGCATTGAAGGCAATCATACGTTATTAAGGCCCATGGAACGTTCAAACACCATTCTGTGACGATTTTCACTTTGCAGAAGGTGGTAATAAATTAGTAAACTTGGAGACCACGGTAATACCGTTTGCAAAAGGCCTGAACTTTTCATCTTGTGAACTTTGGCCTCTTAAAGGAAGAATGGCATGGGCTATAACTCAGCCCATGGCTCTTCATAGTTTTAGGTTATAAGCATATGATTTTTTTTTGCTGGATTTTACTCTGGCTTTGTTTTAATTCACTGGTTTTTTTTTCACGCTTGGAGAAAAAAGAAAAACATTAAATAACAACAAATTCCACGCCAACGAGGCACGGAGATTAGTTTCAAGATTTTATATTTGCTCACCTCATATATCAACGCGTTACCTATAGATGTTACGAAAAGAAATCGTGCAGAAAAACAGCAATGTCCAATTTTTTTTCCTGCTGCTAATCTAAGAAAGCTGTATTTTGAGGCCGCAGCACTTTTAACATCTGCTCAGCCAATGTTTTTCGAAGTACCGATTTTTCTTCCATTTGCTTGGGCAGATTTCGAAAAAACAGTCTGTTATCCAGGAAATTCTTTGGAATCCTAGCTGAGCTGTGTTTACGCGCCAAAGTGCGCAGCGTTGTTGTTGTGATTGTGTTTTGCGGATGATTCGTTTTGTGTATGCCGCAATTCAGGCGATGTTTACCGTGGTGTGCTCGGCCGTGATATGCAATGCATGGCTGCTGGTCTCGGTGGAAAATAATCCTTCTGTGGGTTCTTCGATAATAACTCGTTAGACCTTGTTGTACAGCTATTCGGCTGCCAACGAATGCAGGGTTTGTTTTCGATTTTACGTTGTTCTTTGTAGGGGGGCTGCACCATGCGTTCGCTTTTCAATAGCCAGCTGATCAACAAGGCGTTCCTACTGATTGAGATCGTCGGGTGAGTGGAGGCCGAGCAGTTCACTGGAATTTCCATCTAAAAAGGGGAAGCATTGCTTTTTAGCTCGTTTGTCATACCAACTCTTACGATCGTGTACGTGGACGCATCCGTACTATTCGGACTCTACTTCAAGATGAACCACACCAAGGCAGAAGAGCTCGATCTTAGGAGGAACATTTCACCCCGTTCGCAGGTGTGTACTTCCTTCTTCTTTTTCATTTTTTATACTTGGCTAAATATTTTATCATACGTCATAGATTGAACAGAAAAATAAAAACAAAGTGTCAAAACTGCATTTCCAGTCAAAAATCGCACAAGGACACATTTTCATAAACATTAATCGCAAGCGGTGTTCGCGAAAAACCAATAGACCTTTAGTCAGAAGGGCGGAACATGACGAACTGCTATTTTTATGATGGTTCACAGATGTTTTACTCGATAAGTAGCAGATAAAATCAATAGGGCGTATATCACACTTACATTATTTGTTATGAACCGGTTCATAAGGATGCGAAGTACACAAAAAGGCTATTCATCATTTTGAACTGTGAACCTCTCTGAAAGGATGCAACCACTAATCCCCCTAGACTCGCAGGGTCGGCCAGGAAACGTCGAGTATATTTTTGAAGGTTACATGTGCTTTGATTTCAAGGTAAGGAGTGTTAGCCGAAGTTGAGTTTTGCACTGACAACACCCACTAAAGTGGCGTGGTATAAGAAGTCTTCACCAGTCCTTCAGAACTGCAGTAATTCCTGTTTAACCCATTCCGAGCAATGTGATGCACCCACTACATCACGACCTTCCGTCTCACATGGTCACGTGATGTACTGCTGCATCACACTAAATGTACTCTTCATGCCCAAAAATCTTCCCCCTGTGGCCAACAGGTGCTCATGGCATATTCTGGAGGAAAAATAAATATCCCGGCACCCCAATCTTTGAGGTCTTCTAGAACTTCATTTCACTTCGCAGTGGGTCCCATTGTTGATCAGAACTACCCCTAGAAGTATCTCCAGACTTCATCAATGGACCAAAATCAACCAGCAATTCAAGAAGGTGTTCTTGGATCGGTTTCAAATTGAGATGATCGCTTCCTACGCAAATTATACCAATAAATAATAAAATTAGATAAATAAATGTAAGAATGGTAATAAATTGAATTAGCAACTCCTCAGAAGCTTTCAATCATCTGCTAATGCACATCTTACAGCGTCACTCGCACTACCTTTGGCGATGGCTCGTTATAGCCCTGATCGACGTGGGCCTCAATGCTCCGGAGAACCTCTCGAGGCTGGCCCTGATCCTCGGCATCATCGAGTACAGCGATAGCGAGCTGTTCTACATATACAGGATTGTGGCACAGGTATTCTTTTCCACTAACACTTGACTAAACCAATATGTTAGAAGACCACATTTGACCATGACAGACCTAGGTCCTGAGTTTGTCACCAGGTACACTTTCCATGAAAATGTTAACAAGGGAAAAGTACTAAGCGACCATCCTTTTTTTTGCAGAGAGTCTCACTACATATCTTATAAGCTAAAGTCGAAGGCGCTGATATCAAGGATGGGGATGGATTGCACCCAGCTCATCCAAGATGGGCAGATTAGTTTCCAGGACTTCGTAGATCTGAAAAAGTGTGTTGCACAAAAGTTGTCGCTGTTCATCGGAACTTGGAGAATAATAATAATTTGGCAGTAATCGACAAGCCGAGATCCAGTTTCAGTTCTTCGCTTCCAGTAATACGCGTTGCTAAGGAAGATATCCCCGTAGTGGGCACCTGCATTAGGAAGACGTTCTGTGGTGATACGCTTCTTACTTTCCAAGCCTAGAGATCTTACAAGGAAAGGATACCAGATGTTTGTGGCACTTCAAAATGGAATGTACCTCATAATGCGAAGTTGACCATGCTGATCTCGATTATGTTCTCCATTAATGCTCAATACTAATACTACTGCGGAAAATGTTATAACCTTGTCTGTGCAGTACATTCGAACGTACCGTTTCTGCATCCACCTCTCGTAATCCCACAAATTGGGCGTCGTTGTGCAAAATGGATGCAGAATTCGCGATCAGCAGCTCAAGTATTCTTACATGCAAAATTTCAGCGAAAAAATGCAAAAATTGCTGTTAGATAATTACACCTTGGTCATTTACTACTACTACTTACCAGTCACGAGGGAACGATCGTTGTGTACAGGGCTGTTAAAGGCATCTTGCAGAATCCATCCAACAATTACACAGACCGGTAATTTCATGCGCTGATCACAATTATTAGCATCATTTTGCATGCCACTACCAGTTTAATGTCGAAATTAACAATTTTATTTGGTTTTCCACAGTATACAGACACAAAATACACACTGCACAGACATGGTCATGACTTCTTCCGCAATGGCATTGAGCGAGACGCGAAAACATATTTAAGCCTACGGAGTTCCACACTGTTACGATAAGATAATTGGGAATAGAACAGATCTTTTTGCAAAAATAACTCGAAATTAAGTTCTAAGAGATTTTTGTATCATTGGACCCTAAAAGGAGGGGATCTGAACCCTTGTGGATTTCATTGAGGACGAAAGAAGTTTGCAAAGGGTGTTTTGAATGATATAACGGAGTGTTCAGAGAATATAGATGTTTGTGTGGCTCCAGTCTGGCGAATAAGGAGGTGCAGGATGCAACATAATGTTTCTATGTAGGAAATGTGGCTTTTATCCACATTATTTCCATCCACTACACAAGAAATAAAAAGCAACCCTTCTTGATTTCAAAATCCCATCCTTTTCATGATATTTGTCGCAGTAAATGAAAGCTCTTTCTCGAACCACAGTTGTTTTAGACCTTCTTAGGAAGAATTGTACCCATCCCGTATGGAAATACTGCGAAATAATTTGAAAATAAGGTCCAGTAAATAATAAGAAGGGTGCGGCTCACCGGTGAGCCACGCGGTCGTCAATGGGGTAAGAGCAGCATAGTCAACTTCACACAAGGACGCATATCTCATTCTGGACTGGCAAAGACAGCTGATATCCCTCCCTCGTTAGTTCGAATCTTCGTTGAGCCCAGTATTTTGGACTTCGCTCCCGTTCGCTTCTCGATTTGAAAGTTCTCTCTCTCTTTTCCAACGATTAACCTTTGAAATTTTCCAACTTGCCGAGGAGTTTTGTGGTCGCAATAGATCTTTCTGCTTAAAATGCCGGAATAATTCGATCATTACAGTAATGTTCATTGGTAAACAAGGTAGTCTTGCTTATCTCATCCTTTACAGATGCAATCACCTTTGAAATAGGATAGAAACAGCACTCGAAGGGAGTCTCATATCTATTGCACCAAAGAGGTGATGGGATGAAAGGCCATGGCCATGTAGTCACATTGTCCTTTCCCCCTTTATTGAGATTTTGAGATCACACGGGCATACTATTTTCGGGCTTAAATGAAAGCATTAGTTGCACCTAAAGATTTCTTAATCTAAAGAATCTTCGACCCATTGTGGGTTGATGTCACTGGAATTCCAGCAATGGTCCCGAAGGAGCGGGGGGGGGGGGGGGGGTTCGGCTTGCGCCAGAGCATCAGTATCAATAGAACCGGAACCCAATTGTAAGTCGGATCGGCTGCATTAACCGAGTGAAACTAGGATCCTTTGGATCTTCATTGAATCGCCTTTCTGTGGAGGCGCATTACTGTTCTGACTGTGAGCCCTCGCGAAGCTTGCGTGTTTTTTATTTCGCGGGTTCCGATTTCGATAGGATTTCGCCTAATTACCGTTGATACATAAATATTTCCTCTCAGGGAATTACTCCTCCATTTAACACCTTCATTCATTGAATATCGCTCCGATATTGGATGCAGGTGTTTGATTTGTTATAAATGGTAAGAAATGCGCGGTCATCAGTGAAAGATGAGGACATTCGCAGTCAACATGTCTTTAGACCTTTTTGGTACTGAGAACAATGGAACGGCATCCATAATTGGCAGCTGTCTCACTCGATATTTTTGTGTGGAAAAAGCTGAGGACTGGAGAGAATTAAATTTAGCCCATTCTATAGGGCATTCTCAGAGAGAGCTTTCTAACAACGACATTTTCAAGATATTTGCCAGCCATAGCTGAAGCTGTTGAATCAATAGATGAGGATGCATATGATACTAAAGAAATTATGCACTATGCCCAAAATTTCACCATTCTCGAGAATAATAAAATTCTTGTTCAACCTCTTCCTGTTCTCGAGCAGTTTCTATATTTTTCAAGAAACTCCCATTACTTTTACAAATTTTTTTACTCTACTCTCCTTTTTTCTTCCTGAAATTTTTCTCTGAGATGCCCTGTTCTTGCTGAACTTTTCCCATCCCATTTTCCACAGGTTTTCTGCCTGCGCGGTCCTGACTCTGTGCCTCTCTCGAAGAGAAGTTCGTACTGTAATTTCTGCACGGATACGGGGTGGATTCGTGCAGTAAACTAGAGAAAAATGTCAATTTCGGCGAGAAAACAGCAATGGCGTGCAATGAATTGGTGGCAGTTGCCTTCGCTGTTTTGGATAAAGCCACCATGCAACGTTTCAGTGCAAGATACTGTATCTACCCTCTATTAATTTATTTTGGTGTAGTTGCACTGTAATTGTGATTGTAAGCAGAACTGTAAGCGTATGAAAATTCCATAATATAAATAAAAACGATTATGGCACGAAAAAGAAAACGATTAACGTGGTCAGCGGATCAGATAAAACCTACAGTCAACGTTTGAGTTGAAATATATCCTCAGTTTCTGGATAGATGAAAATTCCTGCATTACTATTGTGCTTCGTTCAGGTCCCTTACTATCTCCAATTCGGATTCAACGGCGTGTACCTGGCTTTGTTCATCTACGACAAATCAACTCGTCCTGCTAGGAGACGAGTCATCGAAAGCGTCAGCGTTGACGCCCACAACCTCACGGAGAGGCAGCGAGAGGCTCAAGGTGAGTCGTCTCCAGTTTCCCTTCTGAGATCCATAGCGAACAGAGGCATCTGCAGGTCTGGTCGCAGTCGAGCACAACTCGCTGTGCGACTCCGGGATCGAGGACGAGCCGTGCCGCGTCTGAGAACCGCTGCTTGGCGATGTTCGGCGTTTGGACAGGGAATGCTGTGATCTCTGCTAATTTACGGGCAACCTCGTTGGATTCGATTGATCTCTGCTAGTGTCGTTATCTTGTTGATTTACTACTTTATAACAGTGTTTTATATTTATGAAAACTTTCTTATTTCGTTTAATAATATTGGAAATTGAACTAATATTGGATTAATAGTATTGGAACAATTCATCAGCATTCTACCGTTATGCAAAATGATGAATGTGAGATAAAAACGAAGTGACAACTCAGATGCTGGAAACAAATTGATGGACGTCTTCTTTGAAAATTATGGCCGTGGTAGTTCTTTGCTTTTCTTTTATTTGTCCATGTGGACCCGAAATACGTACACAATAATCCTCGGAATTATGTGTATAGTGTGTATGGTGTCCTAAAAATTTCTACAATTCTGCATTACAAACTTGGCCGAGTATTAACCAAAATTGTAGCACAAAGACAGTGTAAGAAAGACAGTGTAACAATATTACCATCTCACAACCAGATCAAACTCCCTGAATTTTCCACGCACGAATAGGTCCTTTCCGGAAGAACACGGTAATCACATGATTTCCATTGGCACGTACAATAAATTCATCTAAAGTGCATACTCCAAAACACCTTGTGGTGCCAGGGCTGACAGTGCATCGTCAATACTCGCGCGGTCTATTTTCACCACGCGGAACTCCTCGCTCAGCGTTGGTAATTGCGAGTCTTCAGCATTCTTCTGCAACGCCCATCAAACGAGGTGACACAGTTCGCAATTTCTTCCGACTCCCGCGCGGTTCAACTACGGCGAGACTCGCTCCTTTAAGTTTCTTCTCGCCGTTTGTCACTCAGTAGTTCACAGTATACTTACGGTTCGCTCGACTGGTCATAGTTGTTCTGTTACCATGCCGATCATTCATATCATTCATTCTTTACATCTTCTCCTTATATGAAAGATTTTCTGCAAATTAAAAACTTCGAATGGTCTGAAATAATAGTGACAGTCATTGGAAAAAGCCAAATTTCCGTGAAAATGGGAATTAATCTGAACCCAACAAAGAAAGCTACAGTTGCAAAGAGGCTGAATTATGGGTTTTTAGTGTTTTGTTTTTTAATCTCTCGAAGTTGCTGAAGTTACCGCTTAACGTCTTTGTCTTCCTGAAATACGCGGACGCACATATTTGCTCTCAAATTGTCTACTCCTATCTCTGCAAAAGTTCTACCCAGATTCTTTGGGGAAGACGACATAAGTTGTTTACCATCTGGTACTTTGCAAATCATTTCTCCCATTTCCCTTTAAACTCCAGTCTTTGATTTCATCATCAATTTTCTCTTGTTCTGTGTTTTACTGTCCTTCGCACTTCTGTTTTCAATTTGCTTCGCCTTATATGTATGTAAGAAATCAATAAATAAAATGTGATTCACATCTTTCACACATAGCATCCTTTCCAAAATAACTATTATCAGAGGCAGTATTAAATCGATAGCCTTATTCTCCAAACTCTACCAGGTAATTCTTCTTTCACTTCCCTCGCTCCCAAAGCAAGTTCTTTTTGCTTCCGAAGGTAAAATGATAAATTATCCGAATAGTTTTCATTACATCTACCCTAGGCTTTTAGCATCCATATTTAGAAAAGGTCACAGGACGCATAGCACTCTTCACTGGATAGGAACCGTTTTGTGCTCCTGTTCTTCCTTGAATTAGTTCCGCCAGCCGGTTCGTTGAACCGTGAGAACCAGTTCTTACCCAGTCCACTGGCAGCGAAGTGGTACAATTACGTGAACCACTCATTACATCAGTTTGGACTTCATAACTGCCCACTGTGTTACTCAGTTCTGCTTCGCTCATCTCCAGAAAAAGCATACATGTACATATAAGGCTATCCGCACCTGTTTTCTCACGAATAAGTGGAGCGAACACAGAGCTGGTTCTCGGACTAGTACATACTCCCGCGGGCTTGGTGCGAAACTGCTTGTGGGCCAGTGGCGAACGGCACCGAAGCACCTCAAATTGACCTTCGGTAGTCGACCATGTTATCAGCCGACCGATCGATTCGAAAACAACGTTGGCTGGGTGCTTCGGTATCATCGGGTCGCCTGCACAGCGTCAGGTCTTCACTTTTCGTCCACTTCTGACCGCTGCCATCTTTTCTTTACCTTGTTGTCACTTCTGTTCTGCATAATCTCTACTATATTCGCGTGTTGTTGGCGTGGACTCGCTTTTTTGGTCCGCTGCAAAATATCCTGGAACGTCCTGGACTATACTTGGCGCCTGATGAAAACCAAATAATTTAATTAGTTTGACCAACAGTTCGATTGATTTCTGACTGAATCGAACATTCGTTGAAGAGAAACGCCCAAAGCATCATTCATTCATGTACGTGTCGCTCTGTTACGTTAAGATATGCTAATTTTCGGTCTAATCAAGTATTATATTATTATTTATATTTGAATTCGAATATATCTAATACGTTATTCGGCCCTCATATGCATATCCCGGATGGATATCATCATCATGTAGTTGCGCTTTCTGTTGCCCATCCCCTCTCTCCTCACGTCATTCTATGACGATGAGATCCCTTGTGTTGTTAGATAAAGTGCAGGACGGTTTGGCATACTTTCAAAGCAATGCATTTTCCATGGCATCTGCAAGGACGAGCTGTTTTATGCATGTTTATCTTCTCCAAAGAATCCATTTTATGTGGTCAGTGGACGATTAGACGGGGACCTGCTAGGACCACTTTACACAGCGCGAATTGGTTCTGTCTCCACAGTATCACCCTTCAGGAATCGTCAAAGCCGAATCGCTCTAGCAGAATCCAGTTCCGGGAAAGTCATTGACCTTTCTACATGTACATGGGCCCAAACAGTATTTAGCTCACTCACATTACATCCCGAAACTTGTCACCATGTCGAACTCCTATGATGAGGAATCCGAACAAAGCATCAGTTTGTGTTGGTGCTCTATCTTGGCATCTTTTACGTAGCGAGCAGAGATGGTTGGAAATGGTTTAGAAAAACGAAGCCTTGTTTTCATATGTTTTTTTTCTCCAAAATTTGAACAAAATTTCTATATCTATTACGTTGGTACAATAGAAATGCCGCGTTTTCGCGCTGACCTGATTTTTTCCAAAACTTTAAAGAACGGATACCCCGACGGACGATATAATTGCTGTTATTAGCAGGGATCATTCCTTATTGTATGAGCAGGTCCCTCAGGTCCTGCGCAGAGAACTCGGAAAACTGAGAAGCGGAGAATAAAAAAAATTTCGATCTCAGTCCATCAAGTTTGGCAAATATTTCTCGTGCTATAGAGAATTTGGGAATGGGGAAAAGCAGGAATACTGCAGTTTTTCTGGGGAATGCGATAGCTGCTTGGATGTTTCCTAGGGTAGGAATCCTAGCAGAGTCATAAAAATTTAAGCTAGCTCTTGGAAGTAAATTTTTTATGAAAAGTTGGGGTAGAGAAAACGTGCTCTTGAGGTTTTCGAGCGCTTTTCTAACAGACCGCGAGCGACTTCTCGGAACATAAAACAGCAAAAAGTGTTGTTGAATGTGCTCTTTCCAAAAAACAGCTTCGAAAGGGTCATCTATCCAGAATCGTAGAAACAACAAGAAAAATGCTTCGAAAAGTACTCATCTACGTTTCCCCAACAACAAAGCCGTTGCACCAGAGCTCACCATATGGGCTAAGTACTGATACCCCGACCTAATACAGAGAAGGTAGGCTGCACAAAAATTGATGGCGGTATGGGCTGTAGAAAAATCCTAAGAATTCAAAACATTTAAGGCTAGACTTTTGGAAATTGTCAATTGTTTCGTGACTCCTAACTCCACCGGACAACTCTTATACGTAGAGCACAAAAGAGCTTGCTTTGCTCTATATGTGTGTTACCATATCTGGATGTCTTACTGTGTCTGAAAAAAAATTACATGGTTTTGAAAAAAGCGCGCCATTCCTTTTCCACCAACCTAATACTTATGGGGAGAGGAGGAGTGATGATTTAAATTAGGCACATCACTGATCAACATCTTCTTGTGACCACGGTCGCCATACTCTCCGTAACTAGAGTCGAGGGCAGGAGAAAATCGTCAAATTTGTACAAATCTTTCATCTTATTGAATTAAGGGAAAACTGGACTCTCGAGATTTTTCCACCATTATGTCTGAATGTCTGGTATAAAAGCACATATCAGAGGAAAATCCACGACCGAAGTGTATGCTTTATCACAGTAATCACCCTGAATCTTTTCTGTTGCGTTTTTGGGCCTGTTGAGAATTTTCGCCCTTCCCTGTGGTGAGCAACTGCAGATAAAAACCAGTACAGTGTTTGCCTATACTATGAGTTAAAAATAATTAAATAATAATTCCTCGATTCAACAAAATGATATGAACGAGATACTGAACTATTTTCAAAACTACTGATTGCTTTAGCTATTATAGCCAACCCAGGCATGAAATACGGATTCTAAATTTTCATTAGTTCGTCGCCAGAAATTGGCAGCATGCTAAATAAATATGAAGATAGATTCATGGGAAGCTATCCACTTTTAACCTTTTCACCTTTTTTCCTTTTCTTTTCAAGAAGTTTTTCGTAGCATACATCCGCTCATTTTGCTTTGTAAGTGTGTATTGAAATCTTGACATTGCCGTTGTACTCACCTTCCCTTTGATAGTGTTGTCTTCTCTGCGTAGCCATAAGATCTCTATATACAAAAGCGAAAGTTTGTTTGTGTGTTTGCAAATTTTGCATGCAGGTCAATGGAGGACCGGCGGAAGTTACAGGCTACTTTTGACCCGATCTTATCCATTGGCTTATCGATTTCATCGATTTTTCGCAATCTTTGTCCGGAGGTCGGTGAGGACGTGTCTGCTAGGGTTCTTCTTAACTCTAAACACGAAGATGACAACAACTTCTAGCGGCAGTATCGATTTATTGATTCTGTCGATTTTTCACTTTCGCTCAGGGCTCCGTGAGGACAGTCTACTGGGGTACTCGAATGCGCTGAACACAAATATGAGAACGTTCATGCGTGGAAACATCGAATTATCGGTTTTGTCAAATTTTTACTCGAGTTCCTGACTTTTCCCTCCTCAGGGAGGAGTAGGAGCTCAATTATTGGGGCTTCCAAAGAAGCTGAACGCAAATATGGCATGCATTTTCATTTTCTTATTAGGTAAAAATAAAAGCATGAAGCTACTTGGATAAAGTTATTATCCAAGTAGCTTCATGCTTTTATTTTTACCTAATAAGTGGGTTAAAAAAGGCCTTTCGGGCCCGTCAATAGGCTGGTCACCAAAATGACGAGCATCTTGAATGGATTTGTCGGTAGTAATAGATTCCTTGAAATAGTAGTAAAACACCTGAGCGAAGCCGGGCATACCATCTCGTATTTACGACATAAATCTTGTTCGGCTCCGTCACGGATACTCAGGATAATGCCTTGTTAGAGCATTTCTCAGAAATAATATGGTAGCAGAAGCGGCTGATTCAATTTAAGCAGTGCAACGAAATTCATGTGAAATGGGCATCACATTCCTCATTTATGAATTCTTTCAAACTATCCTAGCCTTTTCTTTTTTTCATAATTTCTTATTGACGAAGCGCATTGATCAGTCCGATGCTACATTCTTTAATAAAAGTGGTCTATTCACTTTCTACTACCCATGATCATTATCACGAGCACGATACATAGTTAGAATGTAATCTCGGGCCAAAGTGCAAACATATCTCCACTTGCGATTTTGTTTTCTTAAGAAGTAACTGCATCGAAGATTTTGGTCTCGCGTAGAGCTGGGGAAGGGGCTTTGTTGTCGCTAGCAAGGTCGATATTTCGATCCCGCCTCAGGCCAATCAAGTTTTCCATCCCTCCGAAGTCGTTGAATTATTACAAGAGGGGTCTGAGAAGACGAAGCGCTGACTGGTATATCGGATGCTCCCATAATTCACAGCACTTACGCATTCAATGTCCCTTCGATGCTTACGTAGATGAAGTCAAATGCGTGGTCCATTTCACCAACATGATTGAAGTTAAGGTCAACCACTTTTACTTTACCACTAATACTACACTGAGAATTACCTACTCCTAAAATTGTGGCTTGTTGATTGCTCGAATGCAAATCTTCAGCACAAGAAATAATAATGGGCTGCCTCTATCAACATTCTACTGTTTCATGGAAAAAAAGTTTAAAATTTGCGGACTTTATTGTGAGTCCAGGTCAGTTTCTAATTGATACAGACAACTTATAGGGCACTATTATGTTCTTTGAAGCGAACCGAGTTTTTTTTTTGGTGGGCTCTGCTTTGTATCAGAGGTGAGAATATGTACTGCCAAACGTCCGAGCGATGCTGTTGTTATTTATTCGTCATGCTTCTGCACCATACAAGCTATCCAACATTCCACAATTATGCGTGCAGTGTCCTGAAGAACCACAACTTCTGCGATACTTTGCTTGAAATTACTTCTTCAGATGAGGGTTGCCATCCTCCTCGCCGCCGTCGTCGGCATAGCGCACTCGGCGAAGGTGTTACTGATGCCGAGCACTCTGTACCCTATGCACGGGTATACAATGAAGTACTTGGCAGACGAATTGGCCCGGCGGAAACACGACGTCACTTGGCTTGAGTACGGACCGACACAGGTGGAGTCATTTCCTTGCCTTCTATTTTTATTTCAACAGCCGTTAGAAGCTTAAATGTTAGAAGTTTTGATTGGACAATTAGTCAGCGTTTGAAAACCGGCCGAAACGTCGCAATCTGTTCGGTGAATGAACGAAGAAGTTCCCGTTTAGCCGGCTATCGGAGCACGGGACTTTTTCGTCAAAAATTTTCCAAGCTCGATGTTAATAAGTTTTCAATTTTTTATGTAATAGTTACCTATTCAACTGCTCCAATCTCCACTATCACTTCGCCTTATCCAAGAATAAATTCTATGTCTTCACGCTCCCTGTTTTTTTTTTTTGAACGTCCATTCCATCTAGTCGGGTAAGAATTTATTTTAGAGTGTGACAGAGAACGATGCATCATTGAGGTTACCTAAGGTGAACGTACCCAAATTTATCCTTCACCCGGTACCTATGAACATCCGTAAGGGTAACCATGGGTATAAGAATATCCATCCTTCCAATGACGCATCTGTGCCCTGCTCAAAATGGCACAGGGCGAACCTGTGTTGGAAATGAAAACGAGTGGAGAATATGCGTGTTGCTTGCTACCTTTCCAAAGACTTCCCGTTGCGTTGACCAGTTGAGTCTGTTGGAACTTACTGAGAACGTTCCCAGGGAACCAGCAGTAGCGGAAGAAGACCAGACTCCTCATTTCTCTCATTTGTCTATGAATACGACAATAATTTTCAGAAGAAGCTTTAATATTTCCAGTTCATACGGAAATGGAAATATTGGGAAAGGTAAACATGTGTATACGAATATTAGAATGCACTTAATGAACAAAAACAAAATTGGAATGGAACAAAGATAAGTGTTCTTCCACATCCTACTCATTGTATATTAATGTATAGATTGTATAAATGAACGTGTAGATCTCCTTTTCAGTCGAAAATAGCCTTGATGAAGGGAGTGAAGCGAATATACTGGCCGGTACAGTTTGACGATCAGACGCTGAGCGACATTTTTGTCCATCGAAACCACTCTTCTCACAGTGAGGTACGTCTTGTGCGTTTATAACACTAAGCCGTCCAATCGTTTGAACGTAAAATACATATGTAGCTGAGTGATACGCTGTGTTTATACGCCATCGCGGCGTAAACGGTCGCGCAGTGGCAGCTGGCGGCTATCCCGGCGACTTCGCGGATCCCCATCGGGCCCTATTTGTACTATTCTCCCTTGAAAAAGTGCAAGGAGTGGCATTGGCACCAAGCCTGCTAGTATAGTAGTTCGACGATTTTGTCAACGTTGTAGGTTGGAGGTTGTAGATGTTCCTTTCTTCGTACAGCTGTTTCGTTCTATAACCTCTGCAATCCGTTTTCTCGCGCATAACAACGCTGCCGCAGTGGCGCCATGCCCTAGCGATAAAGTGTAAACACAGCCATAATCTCGAAACTTAGTGTTATTTTTAATATCTCGATAGTGATGGTTTTACTAAAAGTCAATATGAAATCAGCGATCTCATTTGAAAATTTTCTGGGTACGTAGCAAATTTTCTCTATAGATCTGGAATCCAGACTTCGAACTTCCGAATGAACAGACGACGGCTTGGTTGGCTTCGGTAAGACTGTGTGACAGGTTACTGGCCAAAAACAAGGGCAAATTTGATGACCTCGTTAGAGAGAGGTGCAGTTTTTCCTGTGGATACTTTGTGAAGAGTAAATCCATGAGGCTAATGTTTCAGGTTCGACACAATTGTTGTCGACGACCTCTACAATCCATGCGGCCTGCTCCAAGTCGCTTTGAAGGGTATATATTCTTGAATAATCGTGCATCAGTCATGCAAATTAAGCGCTGATAGCATACGTAGCACTGCCCAGCGATTGCACATTTTCTTCCTTGCGTGGTTAATCAAAAATTTATGGTTTAGGATCCGTCTATATATACTGGAGTATGACCTCTTTGAGGACCGAGTCCGCATGGGCCAACCAAAGTCCCTCTCCTCCAAGTTATTTGCCTGTTCCTGGCACGAAGTACGTACATCAGGCGTTAATTGGCTCAATGTGTGAAGTTCGTTTAATCAACTTTTTTTAGGCTCACCGATGATCTCACTTTTATGGAACGCACATTTAACTTGATCTCATACTTCCGTGCTCTATACATTCACCATCACGTGGTCCTACCTCGCATCGATGCAGTTTTCCAGGTAAAATCTTGGGATCGTTCCACGGCCGAGGTTCACTGGTCACACATCAGCAACCAGATGGTTGGCGATTATTGGCCTTTAGCATCAACTGATTTGAGAGGAAGAAGGACTCAGAAAAGACATAATATGTGGGGCGTTAAGTTGAAGAATTCCTTCTTCAACTTGTATCATTGCGCGGATCCAGCGGGTCCATCTAGGGGGTCTACCCAGCGTGCGCACTAGAGTGCTCGACCTCGATGCATCACTGAAATTACCCATGGTGAACAACTAATAAAATTTATCCTTCACCTGGCATCCATCGACATGTTTGCCCATGTGTAGCGTTGCCTTTACCCAGCTGCTAAAACTGGGTATGAGCTTACCCATTCTTCATTGTGGCCATGCATCCTGGCTCAGACAAATCGAGCGAACACCTGGGTAAAATCTGACAATGGAGAAATGCAAAGGAAATCAGCAAGCTATTGCTGGTACCATTACTGTTCACATATCAATTTCAGAAACACTACCCTGGAGTAGCGACAGCATTCGACATCGAGCGCAATGCGTCCATCAACTTTGTCAACAATCCGCCGATATTCGATTTTGCGCGACCATACATGCCGAGGGTGAATTTCGTAGGAGGACTGCACTGTCGGAATGCCACCGCTCTTGGAGGGGTGAGCACCAGTTTGGCCTTGCATGTCTCCTTACTGACACAATCAACACAATCCAGGCCTTGAACGACTTCGTCAAAGGAGCTTCTGACGATGACGGGTTCGTACTAATCACCAGTGGCTTCACTGCCCACTGAAGAAAAAGCCTCAGCAATGGACCAAGGTGAACTCTTTAGCTAGTCAATCCAAATGAATATATTGCACTGCGAGAACGATTTTCTTTGTTGAGGATGCGTATTTGGGTGCATTCCGTGCACTACCGAAGGTGCGATTTGTGTGGCAGTATGATGGAGAGCCAATTAAACATTTACCGCCTAACGTCTTCACGCAGTCATGGCTACCGCAACAGGATCTTTTGGGTACGTCATGATTCACGCAGTTCTTGTATGTGTAGATATGCAGATACAATAGGTCCTTTTTGAGTTAAGGTGTCCCTACAGCTCTCAGAACATAGTCCTGAAGTAGCCTCGAGCTGGTCCATAGGTGCGAACCTGCTGCGAAGCGCAGGGTCCGCTCGCTAGAAACCCAGGGTGAAAGCCTCAATGGTGAAGAGCCCAGGGCTTAGTTAACATCAAGCCGGTGCATCATGCGGTGAGGTAGGGTCCTCACACCTCCCCAGGATAGGGGACAACCACTGATCCGCAACAACTGGGTGAACTCAAAAATGCTTTCAAAAAATGCCGAAATACAGAATATAGCCCAGGGAACAAGCTTTGTTTGAAAGCGGGTAGCAATTTTGCTTCAGAGTAGTTTCTGCTCCCGGAGATCTTTTTTAGATACTTGAATTAAAAAGTCCTTCCAAGATTATAGCATGTATCGCTTTGATTGTCTAGTTTGCAATCCCAGGAGTTCGTGATTGTTCTGATCTGTTTATGGCAATAGCTTCCAGGTCATCCGAAATGTCGAACACACATCTCACATGGTGGAATCAACAGTGTCATCGAGTCAGTCTGGCATGGCGTCCCGACGATCGGTATCCCGCTCACTGTAGCAGGTCCGTTCACCCCTTCAGCAGTTATATTCAGATTTAGTCAAGTGTTTCAGGTCACGACAACCTGTTACGAATCTCGGCACGAGGAGCTGGTCTGCTTATAACCAAAAGTGAACTTACTCAAGACAAACTAGTATGGGCACTCAAAGAAATACGCAAGAACACGTGAGTTTCTTATCTCTTCAGAAAAAAAATTGGCTGCAGCAGGACCGGCTGGCCTTTTCCCTGACCTCTATTGCGATAAGGCTTCTTGCAGGTACAAAGAGGAGATGCTGGTATTCCAAGACATGCTGCGTGACGTGCCATATTCTGAACTTACTCATGCAGCGTTCTGGGTAGAGTTCATTGAGAGGCATCAGGAGGTTCGAGTTTTACTTGCCTACAATTGTTTGGTGGTATATATGTACATATTGATTAATATAACTTCAAGACAGTGGTGTGTGCTTGAGCAACCAGTCTTAGGCTGGCATGCAAAGGCAGCGTTTCACCTCAGAATCGTTTTCTAGATTTTTCTGCGGACATAGAAGAGGGATGGTGTAACTCCCTGCAAAATCAAAAATCTGTGTTTGCCTGCCTTCTTTTCATAGAAAATTCGGAAAGTCCATTGGAGCGTCCGTCACAAGGAAGTGACAGATGTGAACAATCGATATCAACAGCCCGCAGCCCTGTGGCAGATGTGTCAGTTGGCGTGCTGAATTCTCCACAGAAGCGGGTTCTCCGAGAGAATGCCTTTAAGGCTGTATGTAGGATTCTGCGTGGTCCTTTCCAGTGACGTCGATTTTGACCTTTATTGAGTTTAGAAATAGTGCCACTAGTGTCGTTGCAAGCCACCAACGAAAAAAATCTCTACGTATCTAAGCAAGGAAGTGCACGAAATTAAGCTGCCAACCCAGGGCGAGACCCATATGGTTGAAAGGCTTGTCCGACGTGGTGTTACAGGCTATACCTGAAATCTGCTAAATGGTTTACAGAAGCTCAGAATCCCATTCGAACCACGGCGATGAGGAAAGGATGCTTCGGAATTGTGGCAGGAAGATGGCGGAGTCATGCAAAATGATGTTGAAATTCGTGATCAGCGTCTGAGATTACCCTTCTGTGCAAAAATTGGGAGGATTCTGCGAGATACTTTAAGTACCCTATGTTCACTGCTCCGTTGTAACTGTGCACCCCACTCATGCACTGCCATGGCTTGCAAAAAATGGGCGTAGCTCTCGATAGAGACAAGGTTCGGGGGAACAGATTTGAAATCATCGTCGCGAGATACTAAAGAAGATGCTACGGAAGATGCGGAAGGTACGTCATACTGTCATTGCAGGTGGAAATGTGAGCTTCTGTAGATCATTTAGCAAAATTCAAAAACAGCCCGTGGCACTAGGGCACGCTCTCTGACAATATCATGGATTAGAAGCTTGAATTCGTGTACTTCCCTTGTAAGTCGATGCTGTCTAAATGATTTCTACAGTCTTTTTCCAAAATCCTTGCCTCACACCGAATTGCGCATCAGCTCATCCACGCCACACCACTTATGATAATGCATAGGTGATGTGGCGTGGAGTGGATGAGCTGACGGATAGTGGTGCGTGAGGCAAAGATTTCTGAGGAAGACTGTACTATGCCATATGCCACGTAGAGTAGAGTGGGTTTCAGAGCGCAACGCTGAGCAAGCTCACACAGCAGATTACGCGAGTGTGGAGGCTTTCAGGGAATTCACCTCGCGCGAGTCCTCCGAGGTATTTAGCGAGCTCGCTGTGCGAGTCGCGAAGTAGAATGGTCCAGTGTATTCCCTGCCACACGGCAAATCCAACGTGACTTCCAAAGCAAGAAGTGTCCTGCGCGCGAGTTACCTCTCGTGCCATGTGGCGTCGTGCATGGTAAAATGTATGGAAGTCGCTTAAAGCGGCTGCTTGTGGGCAGCAGTCGCGTTTTTTCGCCTACGATTTCACTGATATCACAGGGATGCTATAACCGAGACAAACTTTCGGAACTTCCGTGGAGCTTGTTCGGAACTTCCGCGGGCGACCCGACGGACGAAAATCGGCAAGCTCCGCGGAAGTTCCGAAAGTTTGTCTGGGAAAAATCCGTCCCAGAAAAAATAGCCGGTAGCGCCCTGCGTACATTGCGTATTTTCGGCGATAATTCTGCGCTGTTTTGCTTTTTCAGAGCGCGACACTAATTTCATTACGTTTTATGATGTTCCTTCAAGACATCCGCTGACTTCCTAGTGCAAGTCGAATTCCAAAACCGATAAATATGTTATGAATTCTACGAATACTTCAACATGTCTAGTGAGCTCCTATAAAGGCCACGTAGCGTCCTTGTTGTTTGCAGGACTCAAGGAGATTTTCTTTTTTTTTTGGAATTTCGCCATCTTCCTAGGTTCCTAGGGATGCAGCCCTCACATTCAACGATGACATGCTACAAAAAACTAACAGCATAAGTATTTTAAAGCAGTATGAATAGAACTGAGAAACAAACCCAGAATGTGAGATGAACACACATGAAATACAAATTTTCGTGCTGGTTGCGTCGCAGAGACACATCCCTTCTCATCCCCACCCCTTTTAATCGTACCGATCAATGGATGAAATTTGTGGTGAGATCCAAACGCAAGGTTGCTTGCTAAATTTGAGAACCTCGTTAGTCTGCGTCTGCTCTGATATTGATGCTCTTCCACAGAAAATCCTATTAACATGCGAATTTTTGCACATGTTTTTGACGTTCATGTTTACATTCCTGCACTTTCAGGTGCCGCATGCTCGTTCTGGTGCTGATAAACTGAACGTCTTCCAATACTTCCTCGTCGACGTCATTCTCTTTATGACATCTGTCCTTTTACTTATTTTTGCAACTATATTTTATGTTACAAGAACTTTGTTCAGGATACTTAGGTACATTATCAGGTATCCGTTTAGTAAGACACAAGATTTGTCAGCGAAACAGACGAACAAGAAAAAGAACTGATTACTGGATTACTGCAAACCTATGTAGAGTTCTTCATTTGATTGTACAGTAGATGTTGTTAATGTGTGAACGAGGCAATAGCCTCAATAAAACTTGCTTTGCTAACGGATGTAACGTATTTTTTATAATAAATTTTCCAAATATTTTCCTCATAATAACTCGCGTATTTGTGCACGCCAACAGTTTTCAGCCACTCTGTTTTTCTCTGTTTTCCATATTTCCCGGAGATAATGTTCCTAGTAGAAAGAAGCCAGGTTGTTTCAGGAGTTGACCGCCAGCAAGTGATTTTTGCATTTCGTTCAGAGCTCAAGCAACTACCAGTGCAGCTCCAACAATGCTTTTAGTAGAAAAGAGAGTTAACTTTGACGAACACAGACATGGAAGAGAAATTACCAGAGAAGGCAAACAACGGAAAGGAACCCTTTAACCGCGGAACTCGAAAGAATGCACTCACATTCAAACATTTGCGATGTGGTGAATGATTTCGCTGACTCTCGTCCACTGCTCGCTCTTCGACTCGGAGCTTTTTGCTATTATAATTCTTATACGCCTCCCTCTTTTTCCACTGGAACGCTTGCATGTGTGCAATCACTAAGTATGCAGATGTTGTCGGTTTCGCACACCGTGGTTATAAGAGGAAGCATCAATCTAGGATGCAAAATGAAAGTCTTTGTATGTCCTGTGCTTTCGGGAAATCAACTAGACCGTCACTGTAACTTCTTTGCCGCCCCGGGCTGTTCGCTCTTTCATTAGTAACTCAAAAGGAACACAAGAGGCTTAGTATGAACATTAACTCGTTAAAATAACCAGATAGGTACACTAGCTCACCTAAAGTCCAAGCTAGTGTATACACGAAGCAAGGACGAGGCAGAGGTAGTGAACAGTGAAGAAGTACCCACATTTATTATTTATTCATTTATTTATTGCACACACTTGGTGTAAGTGGAGAACCGATGGCGTGATACAGCTATCCTTAATCTCTTAGTAATGCTAGATCTTACCCTAAAGCGCAACAAAACCGGCCTACTAATTCTTCCCGTATTCAGACCTGAACCGGGTCTTGTACGTAAGATTTTCAGAAATGACAGTACGTTTATAAATATTAGGTTGTCCATAAGTAATGGCCGTTTTGGAAGTGCGCATTCCAAGGTGCGCAACTCAGACAAACTTGAGCTTTTCCTTTGGAATGAAAAGTATTATGATCAGCATTTCCTGTAGATTTTTGCGGTCCAGTGAAACTTATGTGAGGAGAAAAGCTTAAATCACAGGAGTCAACGAAGTGCGAAAGGTCAATTTTCAGTACACGTTGATTCACATGAGTTTTCTAGAGGAAAAGTGCATTTACTGCAAGTTCAATGGGATCTTCTATTAGGCAAGGGTGCGGCCAACACAATATTACGAGGAGAGATCCAACGCCTCATTCAATGAAATTTTCTTTGGTTGGATGTGAATCTGTGTGAGTTTGCCCGCCCCGCCAGTGTACATGCATTCTTCGGCTCACCAAAACTCAGGCATTTTTAACCGAATCTGGGAACCGAGCTCTAATTAGTAGCAGGCGAGGCATTTAGTAAATTCTACTCGTGTCCTGGTCTAGCTACTCTCGAAAACCTTGATCAGTATTTCATCTATTAGAAAACCGGCTTTTTCTGAGATGTCGAGGTTTGTTGAATTTATCCAAATCTCCCTCAGCGATACAAACACGACAGTTATATGTAAATTACTTAGGATCAGTTTAGTCTTCGTTTCGTGCACTATCCTTATACGAAAACTATCACTGTAATAAGTTTCTTCCTGCACTCATCAGTAAGGTAGAAGAAACTTCTTGAATGTGTAAATTTTTAAATTTGTCAAGTCTAAGGATTGCGCACGTCCTTAACTTGATTCTTTCCACCTGTTACAAAACATCTGACTATATATATTTTATCATTATAACATCAATAAAGTTATATATATTGCATAGAAAGGGGTGGGGCTTCGTGAGAAGCACGGGGGAGGGGAGAGGCCGCCGGTCACCGGACCATCTCCCATTTTTGTGTGGCTACTGGCTCCGCCCACGTCAACTCGTGGGCTCGACATGTCCGTCCGTTGACAAAGCTCGTCCTCGAGCTTTCTGCTTTGTCGCCATTCTACTCGTCTGATGGTTTTGGCTCGTTCGCATGAATCTAGTTGAAATCCATTCCCATGAATCTCAAATGCGGCTTGGGGAACAAAGGTTACTGCCCTTGCCTGCATCTGGTGGAAGTACAAGCTCGTCCTCGAGCTGAGAGGAACGGAGCAATGATGACAGAGAAAAAAGAATGGAAGATGTCATGACGGAGTGAATGGGCATCCGAACGGACGATTGGAGCAAAAATTTGCCATTTTGTGGTACGATATATGGCATGAGATGAAAGGGGACGTCGACGGGAGTATTTTACATTGTTGTTGACATCTGGTGAAATAACTATGAGGGAGGAGCAAAAAAAAATACAACAATGAAAAAAAATCATGTGAAAAAAAACATTGCAGCGGTGGAAAAATGTAGAACATGATTCCCTAGCAAATTTATATGTACAAAGAAGTTAGGTATGTTCAAGAAAAATGTGGGACTAATTTTTTTTCGATAAGAGAGACAAATTCTGAGATTTTGTTTTTCTTATCAACGAGTACAGTACTTCAAATTCAGTGAAAAAATTCTTGGCGAATTCTTTACAGCGAGGTATTTGCAAGTGACTGACTCAAGAGGGACACTTCCCTAACGTCAGTTACAGGGGCGTAATTTTGTGATAGTGAGAAAAGATTATAGGCAGCTTATGGGTAGTTTTTTTTTCTCTGAACCGCCAATTCAAAGAAATTTCGTTTAACAAAGGTCGCAGCGTTGCGGGCATAGTTAGAAATATTGTCTTACCGATGAAGCAGCAGTATCTATTGTTTGGAAAAAATATGAGATTTTTTTTAAAAATAAATACTACTACTTCTTCCTCCTCGAAAAGGTAGAGGTCAGACGTTTTCGCGCCTGCTCTTTTGCCGAAGGCGCTCTGAACGCCTTTCTGGAGGTGCATCAAGCCGTGATGTTCCTGTCTGTGGGCGAGATTGTTGGTTACTTTGGCCAGGAACATCACGTTCTTTTGCCCTGCTGAAATACATTTTAAGTCTATTGATATGAACAGTTTGTACAGGGGCCTTTGGAGACAGGCTTTTAATAGTCACATTTGGCCGACTAATAGCTACAACTTCGAATGGACCTTTCCATTGGATTGATAGTTTGGGACGAACAGTGTCGTCGTGAAGCAAAACAAGGTCTCCAATGGAAAGTTCCTTACTGTATACCTTCTTCTGGTAGTCGTATCCAGCCTTATACGCCGCCGTCTTTGTCGAGATATTTGTTCCAACTTCGACGATCGTTGTTCTCAAAGCTGCTGCGAACTGACCAGCAAAATTATCTGTGACAAAAGTTAGAGATGATGGTAATTTGTGTAGGATGTCGATCCAGCTTATAGGGTGCCTTCCGTGGATGACAAAGAAAGGGCTATACCCAGTCGAGTCGTTTACGCTGCTATTGTAAGCAAAAACGATGGGCTGTAACAAATCAGACCACAAATCTCTCGCTTCTGAACAGTAAATTGTTAGCGAGTCAGTAATAACCTTGACCATTCTTTCCACTTGGCCATTTGCCTTGTGGTTGTAGCTAGTGGTAAGGTTATTCGCGATGCCCAGTGTTTTATTAATTTGAGCAAACAGCTCACTAGTGTAGTTGGAACCTCTATCACTGACAATTTCATTAGGGATCCCGTGTTTCGAAATGACATCATTGATCAATGCCTTAATGACTAGATCTGCTGTTTGGTTAATTAATGGAGTACAGATTATGTATTTGCTAAAGGCGCAGACAGTAATAGAAATATATTTGTTGCCATTAATACATTGAGGCAGTGGACCAATGATATCAGTGTGAATCCTCTCAAATGGTCTCTGAGGTATGGGGAATACTCCTAATTCTTCACGAATGATATTGCCGGCAGGCGTTTTCACTTTTTGGCAGAGAGAACAAGTTTTTACATATAGTGCTATGTCGCTGTACATATTCGGCCAATAATATTTCGCGGAAATGTTCTTATAAGTTTTCCGAATCCCCAAGTGCGACCCTAGAAGTGGATTGTCATGGAAAAGTGCGATAATGCCACTTTGTTGCTCAGTCGTTGGTATGAGTAACTTTGGTCTTTTGTTAACCGTGTAGTACAGAGCTCCTTGAAACATAGAGAATTTATCGAGTGTGCTAAGAAACTGGTCTGGTGGATTTTTGACCTTGCCCGTTAGGAAGTTGATCAGGCCGCCATATACGGAATTCTGTTGACTTTCTCGGATTTTCTCCAAGTCAGGGAGTTGGTTGATTTGAATAGAGTTTACGGTTATCGTAGGGTACCGACTCAAAAAATCGCAGAAGGCGTTGTGCTTCCCTGGACGGTACTCAATTTTGAGATCGTACGCCTGAATAACGATTTGGTATTTGGCTAACCTTCCCACCAAATCTGACCGATACAACAGGGACTTGAGCGGAGCATGGTCCGTAACGAGGGTTATTGGTGCGCTAGCTACGTAAGGATAAAAGTGCTTAAGCGCGAACACAATAGCAAGTGCCTCCAGCTCAATAATGGAGTAGTTCTTTTCATGTTTTGTTAGTGGGCGGCTGCAGTAGGCGATGGGATGCTCTCTGTTTGTGAAAGGATTCCTTTGAAGAAGACAAGCACCTAGCCCAAATGTGGATGCGTCAGTATGTATGATATAAGGATGTGCGAGTATTGGAGGTGCTAAAACAGGAGCCTCAACCAGCGCTCGTTTCAATGTGGTGAAGGCATTTTCATGGGATTGGTTCCATACAAAAGGCGCGTTTTTGATTAAAAGAGCGTTTAGCGGCGCTGCTATGAAAGAGAATTGTGGAATAAATCTGCGGAAATAAGATGCTGCCCCAAGAAAGGATTTCACTGCTTTTTGGTTAGTCGGCCTAGGGATATTTGCTATGCTAGCAGTTTTCTGTGGGTCCAAGCGCGTTCCATTTTTACTGATGAGGACACCAAGATAACTTACCTCTGTCTGAAAAAATGAACATTTCTCTGGAGTGAGTTTCATTCCAAATTTTGCAATGCGTGCTAGGACTTCGTCTAGATCTTGGAAGTGCTGCTCGATAGAATAGCTTGCAACTATGATATCATCAATATATGCAAAACAGCACGCTTTTAGTCCTCGAATGAGTTCGTTGGCTACTCGCTGAAACGTGCCAGGAGCTCCTTTCAGTCCTTGAGCCATAACCGTGAAATGGAAAAGTCCAAGAAATGAAGAAAATGCTGTACGTTCTCGATGCTTTTTTTCGAGAGGTATTTGGAAAAATCCGCTCTTAAAATCTAGGACAGTATATAGTGCTTTGCCACTGACTAGGTCTAGAATGTCCTGCATGTGAGGTATGCAGTATGTCTCATTTTCTGTGATGGCATTGATTTGCCTATAGTCCACCGTGAACCTCCACTGATCCTTGTTTGTACCCTTTTTCACAAGAACTATAGGAGATGAGAATTTGCTATTACTCGGTTCGATTATCCTAGATTTCAACATTTCCTCGATCTGTCGCTTTATTTCGCGACGTTTCTCCAATGGGACACGATAGGGTCTTTGCTTAGGAACTTTTGCATGTGGGATGAAATTGATCCTATGAGTTATCGAGCCGTTGTATCTTCCTAGATTACCATCACTTCCCACAAAGCAGTTTGAATATTTCTGTAGAAGGTGATGAAACTCTAGTATTTGGTCGTCATTTAGAACAGTGCGATTGATTTTGACTTTTGAAGAAAGAGGTACACTGCGATTTGCTGTGGGAAAACATGGAAGATCTTTTGAAATGTTAGCTTCTGCAGGAATGTAGTTTACTGCGTCCGAGGAAACTGTAGAGTGTGGATCGACTGAATATACTGGTGCCCAAGACATTTTTGCTCCTACAAATTGTGCCGTTGCGATTTGTTTGTTCTTATCTAAAGTTATGGTTGAAGGGCTTGAATTAAAAATGCGCAAAACAACAAAACCCGTGTGTCCCGGGCAGGATAATGTTTTACCCAGTAAGATACCCGGTGGCAATGTGATACTAGTGTCGTCGCATGCTAGAAATTCCCAATAAGGCGGAATAAATTGGCATATTGTCGCAAAAATTACGTTGTCGGAATGAGGTTTAAGAAATGTTTTTGAGAGCAAATAAACTGGCACTTCAACAAGAGTGGTGTTGGGTTTATTTGGATCGACCATTGGAATAATATGATCGTCGAAAATGATTTGTTTGGATTTATAGTTGATGGTTACGTTTGTAGCTGCATGATAAATTGCGTCATTTCCAATGAGGAAATCAGCAGAGCAATTATTATTGTTAACAACAAAAGCAGTAATTTGTATAGGTTTTCCAGTAATGTTAATTGTGCAGTTAATTTGACCCAAAAATCGAATTGGACTGCCATTGGCGGTGATGCCTTCAGACAAGGAGGATGGCATGATACGAGCGTGAATTTGCTTTGAAATGCGTTCAGACACGATGGTTATAGCAGAGCCCGTATCAAAAAGTGCGAATGTGGCAAGGTTACTAATTTTGATAGGTATGAAAATAGTGGTTGCGGTTGAAGAGTGTTGAATTGCGGCTACCATAGGCTTGAATTGAATAAAATTTGGTGGTATTAGTTGATTAGGAGGATTATGGTGCGTTCCGATTTCGTCTAATGCGACTTCTTCCAAATTAGGATAGTCATGTTTGACAGTGGGTATTTTGCAATAGTTTGGACGACTATATACCAACTCTAATGTTCCCGTTTCGGGGTCTCTAGGATCATGGTCTGGTGCTGAAGGAGAGCTGCGGTTTTGGAAAAGATTTGAAAGAGCCGAGCAAAATAGTCTTAGTGCTTTGAAAAAGAAATTAATAATTGTTTTTACTATAGGTAAATAAAAATAGAGGAAAGCAATAAGAGCAAGGACAAGTATGGCTAGGATGATGTAAATTGTTATGCGAATGATGGTGAATACTTTGAAAGAGGCAAGGAATTTTTGTTTTTGAGCTTGCAGAATATGTTCTGCGTTGGACTCTATGTAGTTTACCGTTTGAATTGTGTCTTGTTCTAGCTGTTCCACGAATGAGTTGGATGGATTTAGAAGATTTTGTTGTGAAGTGATTGAATCAAAATTGATATTGTTAATTTTGTTTTTGATTAAGCGTATATCTGTGTAAATTCTAGCAAGATCCGAATGAAAGATTGGTGGAGAATTAAAAACGAAGTTTTGCTTAGCTATACCGTATGGAAGGTTAGTGTGGATGTGAGAGACATGTGTATAACCTTCAGGTGATTTGAATTTATTGTTGCCGTCGTTATAGATTCCAAAAGGCAAATGACCACAGTCTGCCATAGGACTATGTGTAGTCAGGTCTCGTGTACCTGGTTGCACAAAGTATATAGATTTTCCTATCCGAACGGGTGTGTGTAGATAGCAGTGGTTATCTACTTTGTGGTTCAAATAAATTTCATCTACTTCCACTTGCCGACACTTAGAAATCATGAGAACATCTCCCGCTGGTAAAGCGTAGATGTCATCTCGACTTAAAAGAATGCGGGCAGCGGTAGTAGGGTTAATTTGCGCTATACTTTTGATTGTCTGCACTTTGAAGTTGGATAGTGAGCAGATTCTATCGAAAAGAAAATTGAAGTCGCGTTGAACCATTTCCTCTACCTTGATCTTTAGGTACTGTAGTTTTGTATTAAGTTCTGATTGTCGTTGGTCTTGTCGACCTTCGTGACCAAGCGCCCAGTCATTGTTAAGTGGTGAAGTAAAATTAGGTTCAAGGTTAAGAGCAAGATGTCGAGCAACAAGAACAGAGGAATTGAGAGTTTTGGTGGATGAAAATTGGCTACGAAAAGAGAGACCAGATAAAGATTTGTTAGCGTTTTTATTACCAAGAAGAACCTGTCTCTTTATTCGAGGCAGGGTGCGAAAGTGGAAAGGTTTCCCAACGATATTTGCATTCTTGACAATCTCGAGAAGTAAATCGAGAGTGGATGATTGTTTGGAAGATGCAGAGGCATTGCGGGTTTTTCTACTATTTTGACTTTTGAACAAGTTATGTATATTGTAAAGTTTCGATGAATTAAAGTGAACTTGGTTGATATTCTTAATGAAATCTGGATTTTGAGAAAAAACAGTGCGAGGATCCTTACCTAAAAGCTCTGGAAGATGAACAAATACGCCGTTATCCATAGGAATGGAATTGTTTGGTAGGCACCATGCTGTTAACTGGTCTTTTGAAAAAGTTATGGATTTGTAAGTAAATGCAGACTGTATATTTTCTAACAAAATATGTGAGGGAGTTACGTAAGCTACGCCATCTGTTGCTTTAACGTATTTGCATGCAAAAGGCTTGCTTGGCGCTGGTTTCCAGATGACTGTACCATGCAAAAGTTGACATTTATTATCCTGAATATGACAATGAGCCATATCACCAAACTGGCCTATGATGGACGCTCCATCATAAGTGGCGATTTCACCTTTTTCAACATAAATGTTGGTGGTATAGGTGCATTTCTCTCCGAAAAGCCAGGGATAAGAATAGTGCACCATGTTTTCGGAGCCATAAGCATTCAGAGAAAGAGCGCGCAAAGGCTGGCCTAGGTATTTTTTGCTTTCGCTTACAGAATTGCATAGCGACGCATCTACGCCTGACATAAATTCCTGGTCGCTGTTAACTGAATAAGAAAGATGAAGGTAGGATGACGCACAAATTCTCCTAGTTTTGTTAAAGCAATGAAAAGCAGAAAGGATAAAAGGTTCTGTCTTTTCGACAAAAACCGAGGCAGTTGTGAGAAGGATGTTAGAATTATTAGGAGCGTGCGAACAGGAAGTAGTTTCAGGGTAAGCCACAGGCCATCCCGATTTACCAGCAGAGCAGATTTGGTACTTAATAGAAAATGCGGCAGAATGTTGAAAAAGTGTGGCAAAAATTGCTAAAATAAAAAGAGAAGGAATGTGTCGAGAGATGCCGGTAGAAAAATTTGTAGTGATGGAATTTACGTTCCTACGGTTTGGCGCAAAGCTGACTGATCGGTTTCCAGGGATTCTGCGCGGAGGAGTGCGCGATCTTTGCCGATTATTTGGTCTGTAAGGTGACCTGTGTCTCAAGTTTTGGAATTGCCGCTGTGGAAAATTAGGGCGGTTGCGTTGACCACGATTACTTTGATGAAAATATTGCGGTCTCGGATTTCTGAAGTACGGTGGATGGAAAGAAGGGCGCACGTTTCCAAAATTGCGGTTGTAAGATGTGTTTCGAAAATTATTGGAAGTGTTTGGAAAGTAGGTGGTGCGCTGACCGCAGTTGCGTCTTGATATTGCGTTAACTGGCGTGGCAGAGTCTAGTTTATTTAGAATTTTGTCGATTTTGGAATTGAGGATTTCGGGATCGACAGATGCCACTTCTGATTTCACTAAGTCCCACATGCGCTCAGCGTCTTTTAGAAGCTGGTTGTAGTCATGATTGAGCGGTCCCAGAAATTTGAGCTTCTGCTTGATTTTTGGGGAGAGGCCCTTAGTGAAGATCATTGATTGCAGGAAGTTGCGCTTCTCGAGAAACTCCTCGCCAGGGTAAGCATCTTTAATCTCACGCTTAATTCTATTTGAAAAGAGCGTTGGAGATTCGTCTGCTTGCATCGACAAATGCATGATTTTCTCACGCGCCAAATCTAGATAATGATCTGTTGAGAAATGCTCTTTAATTTTAGCTATGGCAAACTGCCTGCTTTGCTTCTCCTCATCGGACAAGTTGTCGTATACTGCTTTCGCGGGTCCTTTGAGGTGAATTGGAAGGAGGCGGGCCATCTTTCCTTCATTCAGGTTCATTATGTTAGAAATTTCGGTGAAGTTGTCGATGAATTGCATTAGCCCCTCAGCTCCCTTATCTCCCGAAAAGTGAGGAAGTTTGGAGGAATAGGAGGATAAGGAGAGTTTATCGAATGCAGAATCTATTAAATTGATGAAAGTGTCGGCATCCATTTGTTGTTTAGGGGAAGTAGTTGCTTTTGTTTCTTTCTTTACTTTTTTATGCTCGAAAGGTTGAAATCTTTTAGCTTGTCTAGCAATCAAACGTAATATACGCTGTGAAGTTTCAGCGTATCCGTGTTCTTCCTCTTTTTTGTAATGATAACGAGATTCTACGCTGGACTCGCTATCTGATTTAACCATGAAATGAGAAACAAAAAAAAGAGTGAAGTTTTTTGTGTTCAAAAGTGTTTACGAAATTTTTTTTTGTTTATTGTGAAAAAAAAACAGAATGTTGAGGAAGCTATGGAAGGAAAAGCTAAGAAGAGATTAGTAACGGAAAAAAAGTTTTTTTGTTTTGAGAGAGAATGACCTGGTTTGTGTTAATTAGAAGAGAGAGAGGCACAGCAAAATATTAAAACTGTTATGCTGTAGATACAAATCGAACCTGTTGATGTAGATGTGGTTGAAGAATGGACTGGATGGTTGACTTGTTGAACTGGATGCGATGGAGTTGGTTGTTGGAGCAAGTGTGAAGAGGACGACCAGTTCCAAAGGACGTTGGTTGCAAGAGTGACCAATGGGTAGGAGTAAGAGGCGTGGTTAGCTCCGAAGTTTAAATTACAACCTAGGGCGGGGTTTAGTGACCCAAGGTTCTGGAGAAAGCTTAGGATTAGAGATACCCCTCTTAGTGATTAATTTGTTTTGGAGCAACGCAGCCGAAATGGTTACAACGAGATTGTTGTCGAGTTCAAGAGGTCACTGAGGATTAATGGTAGCTTAAACTTTCAGACATAGGACCAATGACAGTCGCGCGGCAGTGAGCGAAATAGTTGCGCAGAGTGCGGCTAATTTATTGCTAGTCGCGATGGCTAATTGTAAGCCTTCTTGCTATGAGCAGCTGAATACGGTAGTTTCAATATATACACTATATACATCGTCGACGAATGGCGATGGAGTCCTTCAATGTGTTTTGTAAATAATCAAAAAGCTGAGAATTAGTAAAGTTGTAGTAGTGGAAAATGAGGGAAAATGTTAGGGATAAGGGGAAGTTGTAGAAAACTCAAGGAGAAACTAATAAAGGAATGGGGGTAATTGTAAAAGTTTTGATGCTGCAAGGAATAAGAGAACAAAATTATAGGACATGCAAGAATGCTTGAAAAAAAATTTTTTTTTGAAATGTACATTGCAAAACAAAAGTAGAGAAACGAAAGAAACGAAATTCGAAGTGTTAGATATTGAAATTGAATTGTGACTCATCGCCGGACTCTTTATTTGAGAGGGGGAACAAGATAACGTTTTTTTTTTGGGTTAGGAACACTTCACAGCAAAAGGTTATTGTTTGAGTAAATGAACTCACGTGAGATTCGTTCGTTTTGGTCGCCGGTGGTGGTAGCTGTTGTTGGGAGTGGGTATGTATTCGATTATTAAAAAATTATTGTAGAAGTTGGAAGTTTAAAATTTATTTTTTGGTAATGCGGAAGAGAGATTATCAATGGAAAATACCCAAAATCCGGGACCTCCATGTCAAGTCTAAGGATTGCGCACGTCCTTAGCTTGATTCTTTCCACCTGTTACAAAACATCTGACTATATATATTTTATCATTATAACATCAATAAAGTTATATATATATGCATAGAAAGGGGTGGGGCTTCGTGAGAAGCACGGGGGAGGGGAGAGGCCGCCGGTCACCGGACCATCTCCCATTTGTGTGGGCTACTGGCTCCGCCCACGTCAACTCGTGGGCTCGACAAATTTAACATTAAATTTAACACATTTTTGTGAAAAATTAGAATTATAGTCATATAAATTGCGAGAATAGAAATTATTGTAGAAAACATAGCAATTTTACCTAGATGCCAAAGTATTAACATTTATGTTAAATGGATAGTCCTGTATAAATAATCATACAAATATAATCTATTACATGTCTATATGTGACCAATTAATAATGTTTGAAATAAAAAAATGAGGTGTACATAATTTGCGAATAGTAATGTCATTATAATATAGTGATTACGATATGAGATAACTAGAATTATTCTGAATGAAGTATATGTAGTTCATTTCAGCAGCGGCGGACTCCGTGAGTGAATGCGGCTGAGAGTGAGCGCGCACCGCTGACTCCGTTGCGGGACCAGTTGACGTTGGTCGAAGGCGTCCTTTAATAGGAAGTCGTGGCAGAGAGTTACGACAACAGAACCTAGAAAGTAAAATGAACCCACGGTCGGCGCCAGCAACGCCACTCATGCTATACACCATGCCCTCGCAATCCAATTGAATGAAGAAGAAGTAAAACAATGACCAAGTAGTAGTGATTGTTGTGAAGAAATGAGCTATGCTACGATAAAGCAACCAAGGATAATGATTACAATCAAAGATAAATGGGACTCCGTTTAAATAAGCAATGTCTACTCAACACTGAAAGTGGCCCACTTTTCCGGAAAATTTCGCAACAGTGTTTATCAGAGGGATTAAAATAAATTTTGTCGCAAAAGCATTGACCGGCAGTGCTTTTGTTCAAAATCTACTTTGCCCATTTTTTGCCATGTTTGGCTGCCAAGAAGGCAGAGCGAACAGTGATTTATTTGGGTCTAACCTAGCTGCTAACATTTTTACTGTTTCAGAATTCTCGTCTCTTCTCCAGAAATATGCTTTCGAATCTGAGAAGTTTCATGATCATCACCTGGTCAAAGTTAAGACTCGTATTGTTCTGGAAGAGCTTTTCTACAGTCACAACTTCTGTGTCTTATAACCTTTCTGTAGTCACAGCTTCTGCGTCTTATAACACGACTACGTACCTGGCCAAATGCAGAGCTAACAACAATTCCGGCTTTCGTTCTATTCAGGGAGAAAAGTAGCCTTAAAATTGGCACAGCACAAAAACCATGTTTTGCCTCATCGTACAATGTCGTCTGCAGAAATCATAGAAAGAGCAATTGAGGAAGTTTTTCAAGTTATTGATGAAACAGGTCTTGCACTTTGCAGTAGCTCAAAGTTTGTCTATGTAGCTTCTAAAATAATAGATTTATGGACTTCCAAAGATTTATATGACTAACCAGAGAAGGACACTTGCAGGGTCCGACAACTCGTAATGAAGTGTATGTTGATGAATGCAGTTTTCGATACTGATCTCAAATCCGTTTTCCTTATCTGCTGCAGAGCTCTCTGTGAAGAGTTACGTGGCAAGATTTCAGCTTGTTCAGAGCTGCCGAAACTTCGCTTCCCTGCTATATTTCGCTAAAAGAACGTGGGAACTTATCTGGATCTATAACAGTTCTAGAGGCATTGGCCAGTTACAATCAGTTGACAAGTTTGAGATGGTTTCCACGCACATTTGCAGCGGAATATAGCTCGAAAGTTGGATTTGGCCGGAAGAGTAGCCGATATTTTACCACGTAACTCTTCACAGAGAGCTCCGCAGCAGATAAAGATAACGGATTTGAGATCAGCGTGAAAAACTGCATATGCCAGTGTACATTTCGTCACGTGTTGTCGGACCTCCCTAGTATCTTTCCCTGGTAAGTTGCGGCCATTTATCGTGGGACAGCCTAATAGTTACGCAATCTCCAGAAAAGCTGAAATCCTCTCATGAGCATGTTGGCTTTAGAGCTCTTCATATGCCTGCCTTTTGATATCTACGCTCGGTGTCGACGTACGCAATTGAATATTGAAATATTGAATGTTAAACTAGAAAAGTGCTCAAGGAAAAATAGAGACGTTGAATGAACTTCATTCTCCGTTCCCTTATAATCATGTATTTCGAAGCCGATGTTTACGAACCATACTTTAGAACTGTGACTAAGCTTTCATAGTTCTCAAAAAAGTGCAAGTAAAGTGTCAAACGCGAACAACAGCGTATCACAATTTTGAAACAAGCGCAGAGAACGATGACTTACCTGCGGAAATAATTCATTGCCAAAGGTGAACTCAACACTCATCTCATACGTCACGTCAATTTGGGCCGGTAGTTCTAGGCCCACATACCTCATTAAACGGTGGGGAAAAGAAAGAACTTTCAATAGCATGCCGGCGTTTAAGCGCATACCGATTCTTTGTTTTTTTTTGTGCGTTTTGCGCATTTTCAGCAACGTAATTTTATGTTTTTCAAAGGTCCAAAATTTGGGAATATTTCAGATACGAAATTTCCTGCAGGTTGTACACCTTGAACGTGGAGGGCCTAGAATCTGTAGAGTAAGTTCCGATTAGTAATTTCTACAAACCACTGAGTATACTCGCGAAGTTACTGTAGAATTAATTGACTACCCACACTTCTGCGCTTATACTTTTTGTTGGCTGATGTTGACACATAGGAGGGCACTGCTCATGTTTTTAAAAAATAATGAAACTCTGGAGGAAATGACGACAGGATGTCAGCTTCTCATAACAGTACAGATGTATAGTACTTACAGTACACGCAATCGTATAATATTTCCGATGA
Organism: Ancylostoma caninum; assembly: GCA_037903475.1. Taxonomy (NCBI): domain Eukaryota; kingdom Metazoa; phylum Nematoda; class Chromadorea; order Rhabditida; family Ancylostomatidae; genus Ancylostoma; species Ancylostoma caninum. The sequence goes on from JBAJFG010000320.1 coordinate 834,375, forward strand.
GATGGGAGCATTTAGCGTAATACATATGATAAAAGCCGGCACTATGTGAATCAGGATTAACTTATTCCCAGGCAAATTTTCGGAACTTTCGCGGAACTATGACGTCACTCTTCGATTTTCGGGGGACTTCCCTATGACAGTCAGAGAAGAAAGGGTTTCGGAACTTCGGCGGAGCGATCTTGGGACCTCCCGCAGGGCTATATCGACACCTAACGTCGGGTGACCTGCGGTCCGTCCCGCTACGGTTCCGCGGAGGTTCCGAAGGTTTGTCTGGGTTACATAAGTGAGAGTCGCTTAAGCGGCGAATTTAAAGCGGATTGATGGGTAGTTATGCTTGTGTTTATGGTTCATCGCGAGGCTACCGACGCGGCCGTCCTTGCAAACCGTTCAAAAGTGATTCGTACTGTGTGGGATCAGGTGCTAGCAGTGGTGGTGGTATGATTGGCTAGCGGTTATTCTTGGGACGCGACACGTAGGTACGGTTTAAATTCTTTCCATCAAAAATAACGTTTCTTGTCGAATCCTGCTAGCTTCTTGATTTTGTAGACTCCTCATGCTATACAGACTTGCAAAATCCCAGTTGCAGGATCCCGAGACGAGACCTCCTCGCTATCTACCGCATCGCGCGTGCCGTGGTTGGCGGTGCGATAAGTTATAAACACAGTTTGTTACTGATTCCACTAGTAATTCGATATTCGATTTAGTTTAAATAAAAAATTGCTAAGGAGAAGCAACGGTGGCACCAACCGATTTTAGGTCTGTGAGTGCAGAAATCCTACTTATTAGTGGGTCAATGTGTGTAGACAGTGAACAATACATCTCATTTCTATACAATTTGTCGCCAAATGTTCCCCCCCTCCCCATTCCCAGAAACACTCTCCTTCTATTTACTTTTGCATCTGTTGTTACTCCAAGTCAACATCAAATATGCAGCCCATATTTCTGCTTCTGCACACTCCATAAACATCATCCAACACTGCCCAAGAGTTCCTCGACAAACATTACCGAGAATGTACATAACATGGAAGCGGAAGTGTTGCCGTTACCCACATAATTCATCTTTTGTGTTTTGGCTCATTTCCAAAAATCCCGTATAGTCCAAGATTCTTGCGAATCCAGCAAACATGCTCTGATTGAGAGGGCTTGATATCAGTTGCAGACATAGAAATTGGTAGAGTGTTGACCGAATCGAATAATATTCGAATAATTATTCGAATATTCGAATACTCGTTTATTCGAAACATTCGAATATTCGAAAAATCAGAATATTCGGACTATTCGAATATTCGAATATTCGACGCTTCCAAAATATTCGTTTATTCGAATATTCGAATATTCGATCACTCTCAATTATTCGATTATTCGAATATTCGAATATTCGGGGTGGGTTCATTCGAATATTCGATTATTTGAATAATCGAGTAGTCATTTTCAACAGCACCTTCGCTCTCATAATCATTCTCGAGTCCCATCAGCAAGCAGCTACCGTTGCTAAATTTGAGATTGCTAAAATTTCACCCACACATCGCCAGTATGCATTGCTGCCGTTGTCAGCACGCCACATTATCATTTCGGCGGGCTGAGAGCGGACTTTCTGCAGGCTCACCCCACATAGATAATTTAATGACCGCGTTCAATTACTTGGTTGACTGTAGAGTTGCCTATGCCAAATATTTGTTCCGCGGTTCACCCGCACATTGTCTGAGAATACCTGCAGGCATAGACAGATCGCAACAATTTTGTGGCAAGTCTCGAGCCTTCAATTTGGTGGAAAAAAACTTCGGAAAAGCAAAGACCTTACTGGGAATTTTCAATCTTTTTGATACTAGTCTGCCATGGAGGCTCTACGCCTCCATTTCGAGTAAGCCTACTTTTTCCAACCCCATACCGCAACCTTACCACCAGCATGCCACTGCAACTTCTGTGCACAAAATTTGAGAAATTAATTTCATTTATCTATACAATACAAAGCACCCGTTCTGAGAAACGATCTCGAGATGTTGGATGGAAACCAAGCAATGCGATTAGCAAGTACGTACAATTTTGACGTACTAGTTTGCTAAGTCAGAAACTCCTAAAAATGCTCCTATTTGTTTTCAGTACCTAGAAAGAAACTCATGCTGATTTATCATATGGCTCTAACATTCTACATATGTTGCTGTGGCAAAAAAACTTATGCATTCATTACAGAAACGAGTGCAACACTATGTACATATCTTGAGGCTTCAGTGATTTGGGATTGGGTTAGTTTATGCAATTGCTAGTAGCTCCAATACTGAACTCTTCAGCTTAGAACTGGGCTCACTTGAAATTAGGTTCGAAACACCGGCTCTTAACTCTATTCAGTGTTGTCTATTTTATTAAAGGTCGCGAAAGTTTCAGCCATTTTTGGACGTCTTTTCGTATTAATTCTTTTTTTTTTCAATATAACAAATGTAAGTGAAGTCATTATTCTGCGCAAACAGTAAGTTTTGTTGGCAGCAGCTTTTAACAAATGGTTCCTTTGTACATTCTGAGGAGGTAGTTCTCGTTTTTGCAGTAGTTTTGGCAGTTATCGGCTAACGAGTCAACCACATTTCCTTGCGTGAATTACATAAAGAACCCTCTCCTCGTCACCGGTAACCAAGGTGGCTAGCTGAGCAAAGCTCTATTGAAAACTCAAAAAGTTTATGCATTTATGCACGCACTCTACGCACTTGAAAATGGCGGTCACTCAGATCATGAGGTATCCACGCGTTGTATTTCCTTGCCTCCCCGTGGAGAAGCAGGTAAAAAAAATACTGTGTCGTGATGACGTTGGAGGTCCTCTGTCAGGTCAAGGATACCACTATGCGGATTTTATTCAATCAGTTCCAGGAAGCGCTCGCTTTTGTGGCATCCCTTGAGTTGCTACGTTTTCTGAGTTATCAAACCAGCAGCAGCTGAACATGCTTGTAGTCAGTGACAATATTTTCAGTCATAATCGCAACGGAATGATAGGATAAACTGGATATGAGTAGAATATTGACTAACCCTTATATAAGTTTTAGACAGAAAATTTCAAATCAATTTCGAAAAAAATTAGCAACACACAAAAGTAAGTGACTTTGGCTAAGTAAGTAGTAGTAAATAGTGTAAAGTGACTAAGTAACTTTCGCGGCAACCTAGTGAGTAATTGTTCTATTCAGAGAACTTCCCTTTGCATACTCAGCCGAAACAAATGTAGAGCAACTTCCCAAATATTCGAAATATTCGAATATTCGGAGCTCATGATCGAATATTCGAATAATTCGGATATTCGAGAGGTTGGAACATTCGAATTATTCGAATATTCGAATATTCGGAGACGTCGAAATATTCGTTTATTCGAATATTCGAATATTCGGGCGTTTCAAAATATTCGTTTATTCGAATATTCGAATATTCGGGCATATCGAAATATTCGATCACTCGAATATTCGAGTATTCGAAAAAAATTTTCGAATGCAACAACCTAGAAATTGGGCGGGGGGGGGATGAGAAAAAAGTGGGTCTCCGCCTCTTTTTGGCTCAAGTGGAAATGAAACTAATGAAAAATGGTTGTAATATCAGACATTTGGTAATGTCTATTCAAGAAATAATCATAAAAATAAAGCGAACTGATCAAACCTGTGGAAAGTCTTCAATTATTTTACAAAGTGATTTTGAAAATTAGGGGACCTATTCTAGGACGGGGGCTCCAGAATAGCGATAATCATTACAGTCATAAAGGGTCAATATCCTTCAGTGAATATCTGGCTCACTTTGACGCTTTGTGTTGTTGAAAAAATTTTCATCAACGTGAAAACCGGGATTTCAGAGATGAATAGGGCGTTTGCTAGCTTCAAATCCTTGTTTTGCTTTGTTGAAAAAATTACGTACACTAAACTAAAATGGAATGAAATGAAGGCATACCCTTGTTGTAGCACTCAGACCCGATTAGTTGCTATGACCTGTGTTGCAGACCTCTTCGCAACAAGCTCGAAACGACGCCACCACATTGAAGGTTTTGGATTTCTGCGCTTTCACCTGTGTTTTAATTTCCCTGCTATTGATTGCCTTTTTTCCTTCAAACCATTCTGAACTGTCATCTAAGGAATGTCGGTTTTCTGATACTGTGAATTTTGACCCACCTTGTTCGACCGTCTACTACAAAATCTATCTCCGGAGGCATTACCCTACAAATTTGCAGAAACTGCTGTTTTTAAAGCATGTTGTCGCATTTCCTTGCGTGGTGTGCTTGGTGGAGTAGCGTCGATCGCAATGAGCGCTTGGCCGATGAAGTCTTCAATCTTCTCAACCCTTCAAATTTTGTATTTGAAACGCATGAGCAGATGATGTTCAGCATGGAAGGAAATGAAACTTAACGGGAAAGAAATGAAACTTAACGGCAATGCCAAAACATTCCCTAGGAGTATTTTCCTGTAGGATCTGCGCCCAACGAGGACTCGTAGGTAGAACGACTAATTTCTTCCTTCAAAGTGGGATTTTTAATTTCCTGCTTCAACTCGCCTTGCAGACAATCCAAGCGCTTCATGTTATGAGCTGGAGCTACGTTGCAGATCCGTTCCAGCCTTTATTGGGCCGTATAACCGCGTCATGCTTTGGCGCCAGCACATAATTCGCCGACGAAATGTTCAAGGTTCCACCGCAAATTGTTTTGAAGGCGGCATCTGATCTAATGTTTCCGTTTTTCCCATTGGTTTCTCAGCTTTCAGGGTACAAGCTGACGTCACCAGTTCCACTAAATAATTCCATAAGTCATAGTTTCTGGTTTCGAATCAACTGTGTGGTAATTCGCACCACTCATATACCTTCTTTTACTTTCTACTAGCGCCCCTTCGGGACGCTAGAAAGTGGGGTGGGGCAGCCACTTGGGACATGTGCAAAAGCTTCGCACTTGGCAAATCTCTAGAAAATTGATAAAGAAATAGAACAAATTTTTAAATGGGCCCAAACATGAAGTCCTTCTTATGAGTTGAGTACGAGCATGAGAAGTTCGTTCTCCATCGTATGGCGTATTCGTGCGGATTCCTCACTATCGGGCCAACGCAGACGCGTTCTCCATCGGCGGAACTGTATCCTGCCGTTCCCCACACTATTGGACAAAGCGAAATCGTATCCGAGTGTTTTCCACACTTCTGGGCCGCAGCGGGCTTTCTTCCATCGGTGGACCCGTATCTCGGCGTCCGCCGCACCATTGGGCAACGGCGGGCCCTTTCTCCATCGGTGGACCCGTGTCTCGGCGTTCCACGCACCACTGGGCCACGGTGGGCCCTTTTTTCATCGGTGGACCCGTATCTCGGCATCCGCCGCACCATTGGGCAACGGCGGGCATTTTCTCCATAGCCGGACCCACGTCATGGCGTTTCGCACAGCACTGGGCCACGGCGGGCTCTTTCTCCATCGGTGAACCCGTTTCTTGGCGT
>JBAJFG010000260.1:0-123003 GCA_037903475.1 Ancylostoma caninum
TATGTTATAATAATAACAATAATAATGTTACAATAAAAAATTTGTGACAGTTTTCTGGTACACGTTTTGATTTTTGAAAAAAATACAAATAACGTTTTTTTTTCTTCACTGCTGTATGCATTTGTGTGGTTATTATTTTGTTTATAGCTTCTGAAGCATAAAAAAATTGAAAAGAAACGTTCTGAGCTGAGAAATGGGTAGACGAATAAGAACATCCACCAAAAAGGGATGTAATCAAATATTGGGGAGGGAGTAAGGGTACCATGTAACGCTTTAGGTTTTTAGGAGTTCTTTCAGGTCGATGTAACTTACATACATTCGTATTCACGCTTTATTCTAAACGTATTTTAAAAGTACAGGCTAGTACAATCGAGTACAGGCGAGTCAAGTAAGAGCGCCCTCTTCTCTGGGGACGTGGCCTAAGCCAAAAAAGTAAGGGCGTTACAACCAAGTGTCCTACTCGTGTAAGAACTAATCGGATTTATTTTTTTATTTATTCATACATCGTGGTAATTCACAATGTGACCCTTCATACAGAAGGTAAAGAGAGAAAAGAACCCCAGAGAAATTTCGACAGGCTCGATTAGGAAAAAAGACAGTAGATCAGAAGAGCAGAAAGCGTGAGCCAGTCACGTCTATCAAACCACAGCTGCTCCCACAAACAGAGCGGTTGTTGCTGTGCCCGAATAGTCTCTTAAACCTGAACATTATGTGGGTGGGTCCAAGTGAGACACTATCGTAGGCACCGCATCTGTTGGTTCCTCACAGCACCATCACTTTCTTTTCTCACGTTCTGCCGTATAGTAAATGAGTAAGATAGTCAGAGAGCCGAACCTGCAAAGACCTTTCTGCGGCCGAAGAACACTTTAACATAGGTACGAACTGCAGATCAAAGAACATAAGCATTTCATGAAATGATGTCTGCATCTTCTTCGTAGAATGTGGTATGTATCTGTTGCTAAATTCCAAGATTAGAAGCGTTCATAATTCTTCTGCAATAATAATCTTAGTTCCTTATTCGTCAAAATTTTTTAACAGAATAATTCCCTTTAAAAAAATCAAGTGGAAGCAGTTTCGCAATACTACTTGCTCTTATGAAATATGAGCGTAACTGTCCTTCAGTTTTTACGATTACTGGCACGTGTAAACTGAAGTTACCAAGTTTTCCTCGACATGGTTTCACAACGAAGTAATCAGAAAAGCGAAGACGAGTTAGTCCATTCCATATCTTTAGAAAAGATCCAGTGCCTTTCTTCTTAAGCAAAGGTTTTCTAGGCCTAATTTGCGCAAGCGGTCTCCGTAATTCATTGAAACTGTAGTGGTTCTTTCTGAGAAACATCTGCGGCAAATGATTCGAGTGGAGGTTTTTTGAACACTTTCAACGAGGCTGATTTTGTTCGCTTGGTAAGGACGCCAAATTACTGAATTGTACTCTAGTATTGGTAGAACATACAGCTTGAAAAGTTTGCAGTGTAGCATGGAAAAATTGTTTTTGAAAATTTTTAGTAGACGAAACATGACAACCCTAGCTCTCACAACAATTTTTTTGATGTGCTTATCAAAAGAAAGTTTGTTGCCGTAGATTATTCCCAAGTCTTTAATGTTACTGCATTCAGTAATTTGGATGTCTGAATTCAACCAGTACGGCACCTTTGGGTTGCTCCGACCAACATGCATTACTTGTGTTTTCGATAAAGATATAGTCAGCTGCCATACATGCATATAAGTCGTGAGACTATGAATGCTTTTTTATAGATTTTCCGTTCTTTTTTCCCTATCATTTAGTCCATAACCAGCATATAATTTTATATCATCAGCGAACATCAATAATTTTACACTGCTGTCACGATTCAATGCAGCAGGAAGGTCAGAGAGGTACAGATTAAACAAGAGTGGCCCTAATACACTACCCTGCGGAACACCACTTAATACCTCTCTCTCTTGTGAAAAGGAATTATTGACTCTGACGGAAAAGGTCCTTCCCATCAAGAACGATGCAAGCCATTTTAAGACATTGCCACGAATTCCTAGACATTCGAGTTTCCAAAGGAGTTTGTAGTGTGATGTCGAATGCTTTAGAGATGTCAAAATAGATGATATCAACATAGTTACATGCTGATAATTGACCATTCCAATCATATATACTCTGTAGAAGCAGGTCAGTTGTAGAAGTATTTTTGCAGAAACCGAATTGCTGCATGGGTATGACGTTAAGGACATCTAGGAACTCGTCAGTTTTTTCTTTCATACATCTCTCCATAATTTTACATGCGGGACAAGTGATGGATATAGGGCGGAAATCTGCTGGAATAACTGGGGAGGCATGTTTGTTGATTGGCGTAATTAGTGTTTTTTTCCAAAGGGTAAGTACAGAACCAAGCTTAAGCGAACAATTAAAAATATGGGCAAGTGGTAAACAGAGTTCATGACAGCATTTAAGAAAGACAGCCTGTGGGATATCATCGAAGGTTAGTGAGTATGACAATTTCAATTTTTTCATAAGCTTTAATACCATTCACGGCATTATGACGAAATCGCTAATAGGTGGAAAGCGTTTCCCATGTTTTGAAAAATTTGGAAGATTCTCATTGTCTTTCGTGAGAACGGATGAGTCTGTTGTCTGTAGTCTGCCAATACTTCACTTTTCTGCAAGTCAGTCAAAGCACGTTCGCCAAGATCGTTGATAAATGATGGGATTTTTGGCGGTTTATCTTTCAAGGAGAGTTCACGTAAGTGTAAAACTTTTTTCCTTTCGTCTTCAAAAGCAACCTTTTCTTTTTATTCCTCAAAAACTTATCAATGAGTCGGGTTAGTTTTGTGGATAGTTTAATGTATTTGTCCTCAACGCCTTGCTGATGTAGACGATGGAAAAGAAAGTTTCTGTGCGTGAATAGTTTCTTAATGTATATTGGAAAGTAAGAAGGAGGTGCGTGTTGCATTCGAAAAGGGACACATTTTTCTAAGGTGGTATGTAGGACATTACAAAACCTTGAGTACATGTCATTTATATCGAAGCAGTTGTGAAAAGGGCTTCCCAATTAACAAATGAACGTTCTCGTTTCATTATGGAAAAGTCGGCGCTCGGGAAATCTCGATACTGATTACAGGATTTCTTGGCATTGTCAGAGACCTATCGCGCAGAGCGCGGTCGCGCTGCGTTTTTCTCGAGACCGCGAATGGACCACCGCTATTGCCGTCCACTGTACATGCAATCATTTTAAGAAACGCCAAACGCACGCATATATTCGCAAAGGATTTTCCATGAAGACCGGTGAAGGCGACATGTGCAACTTCAATGAAAAGAACGTGCGGCCGCCGCAAAGACGTAAAGGTGTGTGTGTCTGAGCTGCGTCAGCGATGCGACTCGCCTTGTCCTTCATCATATAGACGCATGCGCGTCAAACGCAGAACACATCTACTATAAACTGCCTTGGTGACCTCTTCGCTGCCACACTGCAATTGACAGCATGATGAGGCATGCTTGACCATTAGGGATATGCGTAATTACGATTTATGGTTTACGGCCATTTCTGGGGATTTTTTTACGATTTACGAATTACGAAAAAATAGCCCAATTTTCGTAACAAAATAGTAAATAACGGAATTGAGACTTATGAGGCATATGAGGGCGGAATTTCGAGCCCAAGTACCATAGAAAACGAACTAGCAGATGCAAACAATCCGTTTTACACTTTTTTCAACGATGAAGAAGATCGCGGAGAAGTTCCAGTCGTCGGAAGAATGGACGCTCGAGCGAAGCCTCTAATTGACAGCAGTACTTCAATGCAGCTCTCTCAAACGAAACATTCACCAAAATTTTTATTACGCACATCCCTGGAATGTGTTCGAGTCGATATTTCTGACTATCCTGATCAATCGTTGAGTAACTACCCAGTTCCTTAGAATCCTGACTAATACATGCTGGACTCAAAATTACCCTTTTTCGTTACGACAACTCGTGTGCTCATTTTTATGTGTTGAAGGTTTGGTGACGAGCAAAGTACTCTCCATTTGATGCACGATACTTATCCACACATTTTAGCAGTTTTCGGAACAATTTCTACTAGGTTGTTTCGCGTCTTTTATTGATTTTGCTACTTCTTGTTTCACCTCTTCCAATTCGGCAAAACTCTGCCCAGAGGTATCTCCCTTGTCAGGGAACAAGAGAAAGTACCAAGAAATTTCTTGGAGTGAAAAGTGAGAAAGGAAGGTGAGATAAAGAACTCTCCATGGAATGTTTGGTTGTACATCGAGAACAAAGGAATCTGCTCATCTGATATTAGAAAGGGTTTCAGGACAAGAAGTCAGTTGGCTCTCAAGAAGGTGTGAGCAACCTCTTCAACTACTTTTTGTATAAAAGGTCTCCTTCCCCACAATGAGAAAGAGTGAGGTACTGGCGCTGGAACTAGAGCAGTTACGCAGCAGTCCCCTATGTTCTGAAGAGTGTAGGAAATTGCTGTTTGAGATATTTGTTCCCTGTGAGTGTTCAGAACATTCCAAGTGAAAATTGTCATCACAAGAGAATGCGCAAGTTATGAGCGATATCGAGTTTCGTGAGAAGAATATTCTTGCGATGACAAATGTGCAACAAATAACCACAGCTAGGCGCAGGCCACAGCACTGAACAAAAATGTGAAGAAGACCAGTCATGCCAGCGCCACGGAACTCCTCTTCTATTATTATTCACTCTGAGACAACTCCGAAAATTTGGACCTCGACTGTTCCGCACTCATCATCTTTACTTGCGGATAGTAGGCGCGTATTCAGTTGTGTATACAGTGAGATCTGTTAACTGTTTTGTCCGTGTTGTAGCTCTTTTCGGTTATTACCAGAGTGCTATTTGTCGCCGAGACGTAAAGCAGATGTCATTCCGGTTGCCTTTACCCCTATCGGAACTGCACCGCACCCCATACACTTTCAGAGCTATGCCACCACACGTTAACCTCAATTTTAGTAGCTGTAACGTTGTTGGCTTGTTAGCTCACAGGGGTTTAAGCGCTCAACACAAACGAAAAAAAACATGGTGGATGTAAGAAAATATCAAATCTCATCCCTTCTTCGAATTCAGCACCCGCTTTTGATCTGGGCGAAGTATAAACGCACATGCATTCGCATCTGAAATGCCAACGGCTTATTCATGTATTCATTTTGTTTCATGCACCCAGAGTTTATGCTTAAGAAGAACAGGAAAAAAGAATTAAAAACACGTTTCGGACAGGAAAATTTGTATTTTATTAGCGCCCCTTCGATACGCTAGAAAGTGGGGTGGGGCAGCCAGTTGAAGTATGTGCACAAGCTTCACACATGCGAAATGCTTAGAAAATTAACAGATAAGCAGAACTGATCATTAACTGAGCTACAAAATCCTGCTTATGAATTGCTTTCTATGAGTTCTATATCCTATGTGTCTGGCCGTCCCGCCAACGTAGGGCTTCGAATCTTCTCGTGATCCTAGCCTTACTTGCAAATTTTTAACCATCCACCTACAAATACTTTTTATGTCCATAGAAGACGATGAGCTCTATCCTTTGCCAGAGTTTCAGTTTCCTATAACTTCATATGATTTTGAGAGGTCGATGGGAAATTTTTCAAATTTTCGGGTCTCCGAGGGGAAATTTCCCATCTAGCTCAATCAACCAGAAGCAAACGTTGAAGCGCGATAATGGAGGTTAAGAATGAATTCTAGGAGCTCTATTACGTGAAGCTAGTGAAATCCCGGTAAAAGGCAAACTTTCTTCTTGGGAGTCGAAAAAGTGAAAAACTCGCAACTTGAGCAGATAGTGGAAATGGAGTAAATCTTTTTGGGAGATCACTGAGAAGAAATTTGCAGATTTCACGACAACTTTTCTCCTATGAGTCTTCATGAGAAAATTTCTCATTCCAGTACAGAATCTGGCTCCACGAAGTTTGCTCGTTTTTCCGCAATTTAGATGGGAAATCAATGGGAAATTCGCCAAATTTCCCATCGATTCCCCATCGAGCTCCCAAAAACGTATGAAGCTCTAGAAAATTGAAACTCTGAGAAAAGATAGAGCTCATCGTCCTCTATTGACTCGTTGAAAAACTTCAGTGAAAGAACCTCAGTACGAGGTCTAACTAACCCTAGTTTTCCACGAACTGGCGTCCGCTGTAGGCGAACTCTCGCATGTGTTATCGATCAATTTCGTTTCCCTCACTTCATTTTCAAATCCGTCCATCCTCTCTACACCACACTAAATTCTGAAGCGGTTCCGACCCATGCAAAAATTTTTTGGAGGCGCCGGGGATCGAACCTGTGGGCACACAAATGCCAGCGCTGAAACCGACTTCTCGCATGCGCTGTCAATCAATCCTCTTTTGACACGTCATGGCGTGATCGTTCTTGCTGGCTGTCTGGTTCGATCGGATCAGAAAGGATGCGTATCAACCTGAAGTTTGTTTTAGTTACAATTTTGGGCTTTTAATATGTTTCGTTTGTGCCTTTTTTTTTTGAAACTGCTCAGTGTACAGAGAAAATATGCCGGAGCAGAGGGGGGAGGGGGGGGGATCGTGAAAAGGTTTGGTTGGACGAGGGAATAGGGCGGGGGGTATTGAGAGTCGGTTTTTCCTATGGTGATGCTTGACCGTGAATACAGATGGGTGCTGACTCCATGTACGCCCCATATCAAGTAGTGTCCTTGAGATCGTCACGTCTAGGTTGCGCCACTGGGATACCCATAAGCTACATTTGCAATGCATCGGAGTCCGATCCGGTCGAATAATAAAAGGTACGTATTGATCTTCGTTATCTGGCGATCGATACGTATCATCCGTTATCCGACCGGATCGGACTCCGATGAGCTTTAAATATAGCTATACCGATGCAAGCCTTGTCTCTCAGGAGGTTCTTTAATCTGAATAAGAAACCCTGGGCGGTCGCTTGGAAGACTCAACAACAACATGGGAACTGAACAACATGGGAACTTACAAGAGTTGAGTTGCGTGTTGCAGTGGAGCGAAGTCACGATTGTTAATTCAGTGAGAGGTAGCGAAGAGTGAGAAGGAGTGGATCCGTTTTGAAGGGTAACTCAGTTGCCTTTGACAACGTTAGGGGCAGAAATGCCTAGGATAGAACGAATAAATCCATTGATCATTTAGTAAAATGAACTAATCCTTTATGACAGGTCATAGTTGCACAATTTTCTTGCGGTGGTGGGTGAGGAATGCACCACATCTATTGTGTGTATAATAGAACAGTTATTCGTACGAGTACTGGAAATATTCGAAATTTTGACCTTCGCTTTACCGAATAATCCTGAGTTCTCGACTTTTCAATTGTTTAAACTCGCAAATATTACGGAATAGTCGAATTTCCAGAGCAAATATTCTGAATCCTTCGAATTTTCGACCACTCGATAAAATACCAGAACTTTTTTTAGTCGAAACTCTTCCGTACTTGTTGTTGCTCAGGATGAGTGGCGCTGCAACTTATCTTGGTGCATTGCCCCAGTTGGAATTCGTTCGAGGATCAGGTCATAGCATAGTGGTCCATCCTGAAGGAAGACACTACTCAGAGGTGAGTCAGTTTTTGGAGACATAAAGTCTACGTTAGATACGTCTGTTTCGCTATGAACAGATGCTAAGGGGGACTTTTTAGGAGTAATGAATACCAGAAGGCACATCCGGCTTAGCTAAGGTGTTTTACTACTCTTGTCCTTTCACAGTGGTGATACAATTGCTATTGCCAACAAATCCATTGGAAACGCTTATAATTTTGGTGCTCAGTACGCTAGTGACCTTCAAGCGATATTTTATTCGCCACCTAGTAGGAGAAAATGACGGTAATTTTGATGATTATTTTGTGGCAATAACCTGCCATATTCGTTTCGTGTTTATGGGTTGGCCACAGCTTCACAACAGTGGTGGACGCAGAAATGCCCAGCTAGGGGGGAGAGGGGAGGGTGGGAAAAACTGTACCCCCCCCCCCATCCACGAGAGTGCACAGTTATGTCCTAAGACTTAGGAAAAAGTGGCCTAAGTTCCGTAATAAAATCGTAATCACCGGCAAGAAAAGAATCTAGTCAGAGAGAGTAAAAAAATGTGTGTTGTGACGCAGAACCTTTCGAGTATACCAACAGTTCCTCAGACACCTTACAGCTTTTTTCGTAAGGAGAGACTTGTCTGCATTGATTTCGCAGCTATATGGAAGTGTCGAGTTCACACCTCCTCTGTTTTAATTTTTCCTACTTTTTTTCGTTCTCTGGGCCAAATTCTGCAAAAAATTAAAGCGTAAAACGAAAGGCAGAAAGTGGCCGTAAAACAGATAGCGTAAAAGGGAAAATGGAGAATTCTGCGCACATCTGGTTAGCATTAGCCCTGCTCTTGTGAGCTCTATTCGTGTTAACCTCCTTGCGGAAAACGGGCATAATTTCTCGCAAAAACAAGAACTAAAGGACAAAAATACAAGAAGAAAATCGAAGTCATTCTCATGATGGCAGTATATCTTGCTATGGAGGACTTTGCTGATACATCACTCTTCCCTCTTTAGTTCGAAAAAGAAAGAGCATCGAGCGTAATCTCATTGTCAGACATTCCACCGCCCCTTGCGTTGCACTACACTGCCAGGATCGTCCGGCAAATGCGGTATGCTGCTATGTTGCTGACGGTGCAGGGTCAGCGGTGTAGCAGCGGTCACGCAACGCTTGTGGTGGTGTGGCAGCGGGCGGGCACTGCTCATAGCGTTGTGAGAGCAGACTCCGATAAAAGGGTTTGATTATGTTGAAATGGCGTTGAGCTGATATTATAAACGGTTCTCTACACCTGTTGCCATTGTTGCTGCATTATGACTCCTCAGACAATGCGGAAATTATGGGGCAGACGGAGTCATGAGACTCGCTTTCAACTTTCCTTTCCCGTCTAATCGACTCTCATCACTGTACATAGAATGCATAGAAACAAAGAAGCAAACTAATCCTGAAGCTTTCCAAAGTTTCCAATCCTTCTTACCCCCCCCCCCTGCCCCAGACGGGATTTGAACCCATCTACAACATCTACTGCATTGAAGTCGAATGATTGAGAGTCCACTTCATCCACTCAACCATCCGCGCTGATAGTGCCATAATTTCATTATACTCCATATTAACAGAGTGGTAGCCCTGAAAAGAGAAAAGAACTATCCACTCATTGAGATGAATGCACCTTGTTGTAGCTGGCATCGTCGCAAACATCAAGAACTGTAGCTTCGCACACTTATGGAGGACAGTGCCAGACTTCCTCCTCCTTCCAAATTCAGCTTTTTTGACGGATCTTGCTAGAGTATGTCAAAAAATGGCATGTTCCAGATTTTAGGGGGTTTCAGAAGAAATCAGTCAACTTTTTGGTAAATAAAGATCTACTTGAAATAATGAAATAAAGGATCAATAACTGGTGAGTCTTTGCTTCCAAGTAGCATCATCAACCTTGCTACGAATCATGCTACCAATTATATGCAGCACGGGCACACCTAAAATTAATCGGTACAAATTTTCCCATTTACATTTAATTTCTAGAATAGGTTTTATAGAATTGTCGTGTGCAGTGATTGCATATGTGGCAACTCCTCGAAAAGGCTTTGAAGAGGTTTTTATTTACAACAGAAGAATCCTATCTTCTTGTGTTCTGCACATACATATATAACTTTAAGAGAAGCAGGCAATGTTATTCTTTCTACAAGATTTTGCTAAAAGAGAGCAACGTTGTGCAAGCACATTCTCGCACCTAGTTCACTTTTCAAAATGTCATCTCCTGCACATTTTGTATGCATTCATGTACAGTCTTAATCAACGCATGCATTCAATAGCATTTGATGAACGGCTGCTACGGCAGCGGCACAAATCTTGAATCTTTCACCTTGATTTTATGACATTTTCCAGAAATAGGGAATATGGAATTTTTTAGAATAAAACTCCGACGCCAATTTGTATTGGCACAAGATTACAACTGGAAAATTTATTGCAGAATTGTTTGATCAACTCTTCGGCTACTTTTTTGATCTTTTTTTTCCAGCGATACACTGTAGCTTTTTAGTACTAAGTCTACCTCCATAACACTTCAAAATTACTTTGGGTTCCCCGTTACATAGTAGAGGAACATGCATAAACTACTGCAATACTACTGTACGTAGACTACAGTAGCTGCGATGCAGTCGCTGGCCAGCATCGGAGAGCGACGCGAATTTTTGCCACGGGGCCCACAAACATAATGTTCATAGTCGACAGCCACTGTTGTCGCAGTACCTAGCGATGGCAACGTAAGGTGCTATACTCCACGTAGAGTCTAGGTAGTGCTATCCATTCTGCTGCTGTCAGGACGGAGGGTATCGTCAGGGCGGTGTTAATCTATTCTGCTCCTGTCGGATCGGTACCAGGGATGTGCGGAAGTAAAATTTTAAATCCCGTAAAACGGAAGACGGAAGGCCAAAAATGAGCGGAAAACGGAAAATTCCGCATACCCCTGATCGGTACTCTCTTATTTTGCAACGCAAGGGCGATAGTAGGTGTGTTGCGACTGTTCAAGACTTTCATTCCGCCGCTGTTGGGACGGTGAGGGTTCACTCCGCTAGTGTCGGGGCGGCGACCGTTATACTATATCGCAAAGGACGGTCGTGCGTCTGAGATCACGAGTTTGGTCCTAACAACTATTCCGCAACCTACAATCAAGATCTTATATTCATTTTTATATCAGTGGTGCGAAGTGGGGGGTGCGCTAAATCATAACTGCGCCGCACTGCAGTACCTTCGTCAAGATCAACGGGAAATCTCGGTTTTCAGAGGACAGTGACGCGAAAAAAGGTTGAGGGCGGTGTGATTCCGGAATACAACTTGTGAAACACCCAACGAATCACGTGTTGAACAGAAATCTTTGCTATTGTGCACAGTCAAAAACAGCAACTGTTTCCCTAGCGGCAAAGTGAATTTTGGGTAAAATGTGTCATTTTGCACAAAGAAGAGAGAGAATTTCGGGGAAAATGGGCCACTCTGCATAAAAAGGAGAGGCGAAGACTCATGAAAGTTCCTCTCAGCTACCGAAAAGGGCTCGTCGCAAGCCATTTAATGAAAGCTCGTGAGAAAACGTATTTGTGACTCTGTGGTTAAAATATCAGGCAGAAAAGAAAGTTTGGAGTAAAGAAATTTTGGAGTATATTCGCAGAAAATTGCTGCCATCCGCAAGGCACTGCGGAGGTGCATTCTTGGGGATGACAGTGGTTTCTGGATTTGAACATATCCAAAAGTAACGTGACTCACGGGTCCGAGTCAAAGCGACGCGAAGAGGTGCTTTGATGTATGTATATGTGACCACAAGTGCGCGTGTAATCCAAGCAAAGGACGAATAGATTCGTGTTGAACTTTCGTTTTCATTATTTAGATTTGGAGATTAATATACATAACAACGTCGTAATGACAAGAATGTATAATAAGACTGATTCTTTTGGCTTTGCTATTAAACGATTCCCACACTCTTCTACTAATATTTCAATCGGCATTAAAAAAGCTACCATATACACTGAAGTTTTACGAATCGCCCGCACTTGTTGTACTAGAAAAGACTTTATAAACAGACTGAATCGAACAAAAACATACTGTTAGCCATGGACTACAGTCGATCTGTAATAGAAAGCTCATATGTACGTTGTTTGTTCAAAAATAATTATATTTTACATAAATTTGACATACATACCTATAGAACTCAAGAATTTATAGAAGAAATATTTTGATTAGAATATAATTAGCCAAAGATTCCTAAAAGATGTTGACTCAAGACTCAAAATACCATAAGAAATTAAATCTCTAATCAATATATACATCTATCCATTCCAGCCATGCAATACATCCATTTACTCATAATCTATCACAAATAAACAATTCTAAACCAATAAACACAGTGCAAATAATCAATATCTTCTTGTTGATTATATTCTACTTGGTAATACTCATTTTTTTTGTTCACACTACTTATATGTGGTTGGATGTTTATATCAATCTAACCAGATGTAAGTTTTAGTAGCTAATATTTGAGCAAGTCTATCTTTAAAAATATGTGCACATATTGAACATTAATTAATAAACATTATTCAGTAGGTTTCCTTCATCTTACTGATGAGTGCAGGAGGAAACCTACTTTTATGTTTAGTTTTCGTATAAGGTTCATGCACGAAACGAAAACTGAACAGAACACAAGAAATTTCAATATAACTTTAGAATTCATTATGCTGGATGGGACCGCCTAGAATAGATCGATCTCTACTTTGTGACATTGAAGATCTTTGTTACCACAAACTATCACGCACACAACATTGTTGTCTGGGGGCATTCCTTGATAGATACACATGTTTAGGTCTTCAACACGTTGCAACAACTATGGTCAGGAGGTCATTTGTGTGATGTGGAACTTCTGGTTGGGGGCAAGAGAATATCTGCTCACAAGGTCAGGTTGGAAGACCGAATGTTTCAAGGATCCTTCAGTGTTCACGGTAATTTATCGGTAGTGGCTTTATGTCACGTTCTTATCCACTGGAGATGATCATCTATCAGTTTTAAAAATCAAGTCTGGAAAGGAAGAGTAGTCGGCAACGAATATGGCTACGATTTTCGGTGCTCGGTGAAGGTAGTGACGCGCATGGAGTCGGGGACAGAGAACTGACACTTGGATGAATAACATACCGCTCAGATTTTCAAGGGCGTTACATTCGGCGAATGAATGTCATTGCTCGAACAATCTTCACAACAACAAAAAAAAATTGCTAGGCGATGCAATTCCTCGGGGATTCAGCGATAAAGCTGTCTGGACATACAAAAACCGTAGGAATAGACTAGAAGAGACATATTTCGGATTTGTGGCTATGCAAAAGGTGGGGTGTGCTTGTACATTAGGCGGGGTAGCATGTCCATTTCATTCTTGGTTGGAGGTCTAGGCATCGACGGTGATAACACAGATGGCACAGTTGGTAAGGCAAAGCACTCCGGAGATTAGTATCATGGCAGCATCTCGGTGATATCGCAATTTTCGCGCGTTTGATGGCCCTTTTGGCTTTCCGACACACTTTGCTGGAATTTATATGGGACGATACAACTGACGAACTTTTTATTGGTGCGGAATTGAAAGTTAAGAATCAAGCTGCAGAGAGGTCGGAGACGGTGACGGATCCAAACGGTGTTTGTATTCAATGCACACTGTGTCATGCATGGCCCTCTGCTAGTTGGACTATAAGATAAAATCTCTGTTGTTTCACCCAAGCCAGCCATGTGAATTTCTGATTGCTTCGTTTTGAGTGAGCGTTTTTTTTTCAACAATTGCTTCGGGGAAAATTGTAGTGGCGAATGGTACAGGGTGGCCGAAAAGTAGTCACAAGAAACACTATTCATTCCTTGCAAGCTACAAGTATCTTGTGGTTCTTATGGAAGCAGATATGAAACTACGTGAAAATTCTGTTTTGCAGAAAGTTTCCTATTTGACCTTGATATAAGTCTTCAACATTGACATCGCGAAACACATTGCGAGTCGCAGATAGCCTTCCTCGCGTTGTTCCACAGAGTGCGACATAATTTTTTACTTATGTTGGTATTTTTTTTTGTTTTTTCATCGCCTCATGACCTTGACCTTATGAACCATTTGTAGTAGAATTTTCAGATGTCCTATTTATTGCTGTATTTGATCCCTCCAAAACCGTGAGTAACAAAAAGTTGCAGAAAGACTCGCGGTGTAGATACGCTCGCATCTTCAGGAAACTAAGTGAATCGCAGGTGAAAAGAAAGTACATTCGATAGCATCTCAATCATGTGTGAATAGGAGTGCCAATTGAGGCGCCCATACTTCTTGACGGCCCTGTACATGTTGGAATACGTATTTTCCAATGTGTTTGTGTTCTCATTTTGACTCTGGTAACTGTGCAGCAGCCCGAACGGCGTAATGCTTCGAATAGAAACGCTAGCAGCAACGGTTCCCAATTGCTGCCATTGCCATTTTTCCCTTGATTGCTGCTCAAGCTTTCTTCCCTTTAGCAGCAATTGCTGAGGGATGGCAGCAATTAAGGCTCAGACATTGGCACAGCACTATCCTACGCGAATAGCAGCACTCCTCGCCTAATACACCGACAAGTGCTGTTAAGTCGTCGAGTCCATATCAGTACTTGTGTGCGCCGCTTGTCCTGTTGAACCCATCAACACCTGTGGCCACAAGTGATACTCGTTCAAACATGTTGTACGTGTCTATACTTGTTAAGGGCTATACATATAAGCCCGCGTCGGTTTTCGAAATTCACTACTGTTATTATTGTTCCTGCTCTCTATCGGATAAAACGTTTCGCTGCGGATCGTCAACCTCGAACCAACGGAGTTGCTGGCCACACATCAAACCACCGCGCCCGACAGAAGACGTCCAAGGATTCTACTGCTTCAACCGGGTGGAATTCCAAAGCCGCAGCTGGAAAAGGGTTTCCTGGCGGCTAAGGCATTTCACAACAGTTCCGAGGTTACTTGTGAGTAACAAGAACTGCTAGCTCACCCAAGGCCGGGAAGGCGACAACGGTGAGAACTCTCGAACAGCACAAGAGAGGAAAAAACGCAGGTAGTGGGGAACCTCTGCCCGATTTTTTTTTTCACTCAGTGCTGGCCGTGAGTGCAGAAAAGCGCAGGAACAGGGGAACCTCTGCGCAAATTTTTCGAGCACAAAAACGTGCCTTCCTCGGGATCCGTTGTGAAAGAGCACATACAAAAAAGGAATTTGCCGTGCATTTCGCGATTGTATTGAAATGAACAATACACACAACGCAAATCGTCGCATTGCAGGCAAAATGTCCGATAAAGTGCAGATTGAGAAGGAGCTTGAGCAGCTTCTTGCCGAACCTTCCACCGGCGATCATATTGTGCGCATGGAGGCTTATCTGGAGGAACTCGTCGATCGTGTTACAGTCATGTCGAGAGCAGCCATGCAGGTGAGAGCTTCAGCAGTAGCAATCAAGGAACAGATTGCGCAACTGAGTGAAATTCCTCACCTGATAGCCGAAGAACTGCGTGTAGGTACCTCACGCAAAGCGCACAAGAAGTCGGATGAGATTAGGTGCATTGTAGATTCCCACCTTTGAATGCCACAAATAGCAATTTTGTTGGAACTCCAAAAAAATTGTCAGTGCATTGGGTGAATCACACAAAATGCCCGATCTCGTGTCTTTGAAAGAGGGTGCTGAAAGAGCAGACCAGGTCCGAAATGCAGCACAGAGAGAGCAGAATGCTGCCCGAAACAGTAGAACCCACGCTCGCAGGGTAGGGTACGAGTCACAGATGGAACAAGCTGCCGAAAAACACGATAGAGACGTGTCTCAGGAAGCAGTACCATCCACGCGCATGCCGTCAACATCTAACAATGATGCGTTTCGCCATGCCTAGCAACAGCTGAACGCTGGTGACTTTGCCCACGTGTCTTATGAAACCAAATTTGACCCCATCAGAGCCGGTAAAGGTGAGTGGCTAGAGAACACGCCTCCAGGTGAGGTCGCAGTTGACACGAATGGAAGGTATGATGAAATGTGTTTCCAGAACTCCAACAGCGCCGAGAGGCCGCCGAAAACGACGGAGTTGAACTCATCCACGTCGAGGCTCCTCCAGTCCAGAGGTATGCCTCCGGAATACGGTTCTGATCATATGGGAGATATGGCTCACATGTTTGCTGCGATGGCATTGCCAGATGTTTCAGCATTCGCAGACCCCAGGAAAGGAAATTCGATGAATTCCTGAGGAGTTTCAGACTGAAATACCTGAGACTGGGGTTGTCTGACGAAATGTCGATACATCTACTGGCATCAAAATTACTAGGCTACCCTAAGGCGGTTTTCAAAGCACTGCCGTAAAACGTAAAAGAAGGAACTCTCGAAGATTGCGTAGCAGCGCTTTCAGAGAAGTTCAAAGAAAATGAATCAGCAGCGCGAATGCAAGCGTACATGGAGCTGAAGCAGTTGAAAAGGAAAGGAGCAGTAACAGAGTACTGCGTAAAACTGGAGCACCTCACTCGAAAGGCCTATCCGCACTTGGGAGAAGACGAACTTTCCATAACGAGGGCAGGGGAACTAGTATCTCAACTAGTTGAATGGCCAGATTATCTCCAGTTGTACTCAGTTATGGAACAGTCGACTCCTGAAGCAGCATACGAAAATGTAAAATCCATGGCACAATGTGTGGAAAGAAGCAGAACTGCGGCACAATCCATGAAGCGTTGCCAAAAACAGCTGCACGCTTTCTAGAAACACGACCCCAAGGGACTTCTAAATCAGGACTCGTGCAGATCTCCTAGTGCTACCCGGGAGAAACAAGATCTGGTTAAACCCAATGCCAAATTCAATGGCAAGTGTAGGAAATGTCACGAAACAGGTCATTTCCAGAGAGACTGCCCGCCTGCCAAACAGTCTGGACGGGTTAACGACGAGAGGAGAGACGACAGGAAGGGCAGAACTCCAGGCCCTCAGATATTCACCACCACTCCGACACATGGACATGCATGACTGTCAAGTGTGCTGAGCTAGCCGGAGAGCCCACACTTCACGAAGTAAAACTTCTCGGTCAGAAGTGTATGGCGCTCCTGGACACTGGCTCACAAGTCAGCATTTTGAAGATGCAGGTGGAAACTCGCGACAGGGGATTTGACCTCAATGCAGATGTGGAGGAGGTCCCACTCAACAATGTCAGACCTATCTACGACGCTTCAGGAAATCAGATGATGTTTGTAGGAGCAGTGAAGCTGATGCTGAACTTCGGCGATGAAGCTAAGAAAACAGCTTTCTTGTCAGCAAACACGGCGATGGTCTGGCAGTAGTAGGGACAAGCGTACTGAGTCTATTTGGCTGGAGGCTCACAAGATCGAAGACAACAGCTGAACCTTCGCAGTCAAGAAGCCCATCACGAAAGCAGGTTAACAGTCACGAGCATGGATTGGCGATGGAGAGAAAAGCTGCTCAGACCTACCCTCAGCATTCGCATTCAGCGTTTGTCAGCAGCAGGGTATACCTTCAGCCTGGTGAGACGAAGAGCATCCCTGTGTTCTGCAACGCTACTGAGGATGGCGTGATATGGTCGAAATGTAACATCATCCCCGATATGGTGTGTCGCTCAGGTCAACACCAGATGCAGGTCAACGTAACAAATGACCTCGCAGGAGCAAGGCTTCTCCGGAGAGGGGAAGAGATAGGGCATTACGAGCCTGGAATCTCAGAGGGAGAACCTTTGGACTGCTTCAACAATATGCTGGAGAAGACTTCATCCCTATCAGCACGCGAGCAAGTGGTAATGCTGAGCAGAATTCTGCAAGAAAAGGAATCCAACAATTGGGTTTTGATCGCCCTAGATAAAATCGCACGCGACTTCGGAGACGTTTTTGCTGTGTCGGATCAGGAGCCCACTCAAACAAATGTGGTGGAGCACAGTATCGAGACTGGTGATGCGACTCCTATCAAACAGAAAGCTCGTCCTATCCCACTGAGTACCAAACTGGAGTTGAAAAAAATCTTGGGTGACCTGCAAGAAAGAGGTGTAATCGAACCCAGTTCCTCATTGTGGGCCTCACCCATCGTTCTTGTTCGGAAAAAGGACGGTTCTTTGAGGTTGTGCATCGATTATCGGAAGGTGAATCAAGTCATAAAACTTGACTGCTACCCACTACCGACCATCGACACCATTCTCCAGCATTCGAAAGGGAAAACGTGGTTTTCAACACTGGATTTATCGTCTGGATATTGGCAGATCAAACTGGCTGATGATACTAAAGAAAAGGGTGCTTTCACCACTACCGAGGGGTTATATCAATTCAGAGTGCTGCCGTTCGGGCTTGCGTCTTCCCCTGCGGTCTTTCAAAGACTCATGCACGCAGTGCTGTCCGAGATTCTCGGTGATGAGGTATCCTGTTATTTGGACGACGTTATGGTGGCCACTTGCTCGAAGGAGAGGCATGTGGAGGTCTTAAGCAAGGTCTTTGAAGCTCTGCGGAAAGCGAATTTGAAGCTGAACCCTCGGAAGTGCAAGCTCTTCAAGAGACGAGTGGATTTCCTTGGACATGTCATCGACGAAGAAGGACTACACACGGATCCAGCTAAGGTGAAATCAATTCTGCAATATCCGTTGTCGAAGGACAGGACCGACCTACGCACTTTCCTCGGAATGTGCTCCTACTATCGAAAATTTGTTCTCGGTTTCTCGAAAGTGGCGGGAGAACTCCACGGAATGACCTCGGAGAAAAGAGATTTCACATGGACACCTTCACGAGTCGCGGCCTTTCAGAAGTTAAAGGAAATCATCGCTAGTGCCCCAGTTCTTGCCCAACCTGATGTAGAAGCTGCCAGGTCAGGAAAAAGACCTTTCCGCATTCACACGGACGCGAGCTACTATGGTCTTGGTGCTGTTCTTAGCCAGGAGGGAGAGGATGGGCTTCAACATCCATCATCCAGTGTTCAACATCCAGTGTTCTTCGCCTCGAAAGGACTGTCTAAAAGCGAAAAGGGATATCATATCACGGATCTTGAGGCCCTAGCCGTTGTGTTTGCATTGCGGAAATTCCACATGTTTGTGTATGGGCTGCCGGTTGAAGTCTACACCGATCATCAAGCTCTGACGGCCTTATTCAGAAGAAGTAACGTATCCGCTCGCGTTCTGAGATGGGCGCTTGAGCTTCAAATGATATACCTGGAAGGGGCTGCAAACAAAGTTGTCGACGCCCTTAGCCGAGGAGCAACCTCGTGCGATGAAGTGGAAAAGTGCGTCACGGATGAACTGATTGTAGCTGCTACAACTCAGGAGGGAGAATGGCTGAGGTGTCTGCGGAAGGACCCAGTGTACAGCATTGTGATCAAAGGACGTGAAGCTGGAAACCTCCACGGCGACGTAGAACTACTCGGGCACAGTCACAAGCTCAAAGTCGCGGATTTCACCCTAGCCACGGGAAGCTGTTGTTGCTTGCCAAAAGAGTATCGTCGCAAAGTCTTTGATGACGCTCACTCAGGACCGTTAGCGGGACAACTCGGTCCGAAAAAAGTGTTCCGAATATTGTCGAAGAGAGTCTTCTGGGAAACCATGAAGAGAGATGTGTGGACGTGGTCACGAGAATGCAGAGACTGTGTACTTCACAGTGCACATCAAAAGATGACTCCACCGCTGAAACCGATCGTCGCGGCTAAGCCGTACGAGATTGTGGGCATCGATATCCTGGAGATGAGCCCAACCTCAAATGGCAACCGCTATATTCTTACTGTCATCGACCATTTCACGAAATACGGAGGCGAGTACGCAATACCTTCGAAGTCAGCAGAGCTGATTGCAAGAGTTTTCTTTGAGCGATGGATCGCCGACGGAGGACGAATGCCGAAACAGCTGCTGTCAGATCAAGGGCGCGAGTTCGATAACAAGGTACTATCCGAACTCTGTAGTACATTCGGGCTCAAACAGATTTTTACGAAAGGATACAATCCACGTGAAAATGGATTGACTGAACGTTCCAACAGGACACTCTTGGGAATGCTTCGGAAAAGGTTAAGATCTCCGTGGAGTGGGACAGACTCTTACCGTACTGCGTGCTAGCCTATAACACCGCACCACACGAGACTACGGATAAATCGCCGTACTTCCTTTTGCACGGTTTCGATGCAGCACTTCCATGGGAAACGCTGCAAGAGAAAGAGATTACCACATATATGGTGGATCTTGAGGAATACATCCAAGAACTACTGATGGGTACCAGTGCTGCGCGAAGCTACGCGGCAGAGCAAAGCGCAAAAACTAGGAATAAGATGAAAGCCCACTACGACCGGACGAAACAAGTGTGTCGAGTGCCACCAAGGGTTGGTGAGAGAGTGTACCTGCGGGTACCTACAGAAAAGCAAACATCTTCTCACCCAAAGTTGGCTAATGAATGGACTGGCCCTTATCGCATACTTGAAACCAGTGAAAACAGTGCTTTGATAACTGCGATAGGTAGCCAGGAGGAGCCGTTGTGCATGCCGTTAGATGCCTTGATGAGAGTTCCAAAAGGGATTAGTGACGAGCCGGTAGTAACTAAAAGGCGCCGAGGTAGAAGACGCAAGGCGAAGGAGTTACTTTCTAGTGCTGTTCTCATATCTTCCACGTTCCCTAATTTCAGGACCCTCATCACGATCGACAGTCCGCTTCATCTGCGACATCGCTGTGATTGTGCGTTGTTCGGAGAACAGAAGGCCTCAGCCGCATTCCCGAGCATGACGTGCAATTTTGCTAGATCGAAGCCCGTCCACGACATGTGCGAGCTCGCAAATATTGCGTCTATCGTCTACGGCTCTAACTGGGGACCCCATGCCAGAGAGCGAGAATTGCTGAAGGATAATTCGAAATGTCTGAATACTGTCGGAAACTCGCTGGCAATGGCGGCTCACAAAAGGAATTGCTTCAAATACGCCAGGGCGATTGCGATGGCTCAGGGACAAGCGTTCGCTCACTCAGCGATCTTCGATAGTCATCCCGGATTCGACCTCGACGCGTATTTCATGCAAGCACTGGCATGATGTGAGAAAATTGTCCTAAGCGACATTGAAGAATCTCCACTAACGCCGACGCTAACTGTCTTGCCGCACAGTTTTCGCCACGTCGCTAAGGAGATCAAAGTGGAAGACCAGGTCGACATCTACGCGTACAAGAATTTCTATGATTTGGCCCGCGTCCTGACCGAAAGGCCGATAACTGCCTCGATCATCATGGTCTGGCCACTTGAAAAACCGACCAACGACGCCGCTCGGAAAGTTGTGTTGCAGCTGGAACGTCATGTTCGCTGCGGTGGAACACTCCAAATGTTCCCTAGCCCGTATGAAGAATCCGAGCTGTGGGAGGAGCGCCGCAACACCGTTAGCGCAGTTGTTGAGTACCTGCAGGATCCCGAGCGTGGCTTTGAAGCGCTGGTCGTGGACCAGTACACTCCAGTGCGCCACGGTTGTCGTTACACCCATCCCGCTGGCTGCCTGGGAACAAACCCTCGTAAAGGGGACCAGCCTTTCCAGGGTTGGCAGATACTCACGTTCCTCCAGAAGATCCGTGTGACGCTCAAGGACGTTCTGCTGCTACCGCCGTTTCAACTCCGGGAGAAGCCAATGAATAGCCGTGAAGCAAAGGATGCCGCTCGTGCGAACAAGCCAAAGGAAGTGGAATTCGAAACGCTGCCGGACCCACATCATCGCCGCTCCAAGGAAAATCAGCAACACGCACATGGGGAGCCACAGTCGAAGCGCCCGAAGCAGTACAAGACGCCAAGGATGTCGTCTTCGAAGGAGAGGCATGTGCGCCGCTTGTCCTGTTGAACCCATCAACACCTGTGGCCTCAAGTGATGCTCGTTCAAACATGTTGTACGTGTCTCTACCTGTTAAGGGCTGTATAAGCCCGCGTCAGTTTTCAAAATTCATTACTGTTATCATTGTTCCTGTTCTCTATCGGATAAGACGTTTCGCTGCGGATCGTCAACCACGAATAAATGGAGTACACGGAGTACACGGAGTTCTTCTCTTTAGCAACAATTGCTGAGGGATGGCAGCAATTAAGGCTCAGACATTGGCACAGTGCTATCCTACGCGAATAGCAGCACTCCTCGCCTAGTACACCGACAAGTGCTGCTAAGTCGTCGAGTCCATATCAGTACTTGTCATCATTTCGCCGTAAAGCTGCTGCTACTTTAGCTCCACAGTGCTGGTGGACTCCACGGTGCAACAAATAAAGTGTTGCAATACTTTATTTGTTGCATTTAAAACACTTTGCATTAACATGCTCACATCATCTTGTTTTTTTCTTTCGTGGTTGAAATACTGATGCAGTCTCGTACTTCTAGTATCTTATCACATTTTCGGCATTCTATCTAAAAGCAGGGGTCAAAATCGATTGTTTGAGACGTAACTGGGGGAGCTACTTCAAAAGGCTTTGATGATCAAAGCCCTAGGTACTGTGGGATCAGGTGTCCCTCGAACTGTCACTAAGTGTCTGTTTGAAGGCACACGGACCCAATCTATCTGACTGTTGATGGAAAGACATGGTCATGCCAAAAAAATTTATTATACATAAAATCCTAACAACAGTCACTCATTCTCTGCCTGCATTGAAGACGGTCGACATGGCTCTTGTTGGTGACCAGCACACTTTTTATGCTGAAGACCTCGTGAAGAGGAAGGAAGACCTCATGAGGATGAGTTCCAATAAGAGATTTATCTTCCTTATTTCAATTCTTACCCAGGTGTTGCTTAGGCGTAGCGATGTAATGGGTCCCTCTGTTGTGCATAAACTTCCGCATTCTGCAAATGTGAGCAAGCCAAGGAGGCAACTGTTTTCTTCCGATGACGTTGAACGGTCTGCGGTAGAAGTTGAGCGACAGCGCACAGTTGTTGTTGCGGGTTTGCCTGAACCTGACCCTGGATTACGTGGACAGGAGATGTCAACTTTTGAGTGGAGAAACATCTGGGATCTCTTGGGCGAGCTTGATATCTCCTGCCAACCAGCTTTTGCATATCGGCTCGGAGCGTTGAAACAGGTTCCTCCCACAGTCTTCCAAAGAACTGCCCTACATAATGCACGTCGTTTGCGTACCTCGGCTAAATTTCAAAACGTTTATGTTCGCCCATCATTAACTGCCGAGGAACGCAGAATCGCGTTTGCGTCACGCCAGCAGAGAGACCATCTGAGGGCAACTGGTGGAAGCTATAGGGTCGTTAGTAATAGAATCCTTGATATCACGAAAACAAATCCATTCCACTCGAAGAAAGAAAAAACTGCATGAAAGAAGAACAGAAAAAGAAGACTGTCCAAACAACGACTGCTAGGAAAAACAACTGAGATGTAGAACTTCAGGGAAAATTAAGAGGAAAGAAAGGCGCAGGATGATTATGATTGATGTCATACTCCTGTTACATGAAGAATGAAGCCTGGCACTGAGAAGATATTGTGTTAATAGATGTGCATTTCTTATTGTGTATTTCTCGAGAAGCGGTTTTTGGAAGTAGGATGCAACAACCGTTTACACCTTTTCGCGGCAGAGCTCGAGGTTAGAAAGCTGATGGCGTTGCGCGGAACCAGCAGATGCAGTGCCCACGTTCCTGCCTTACTCATATATCATGCATCAAGAAAGTTCAAGGCTTTAAGAGGCATCACGGGCAATTATACGACCGCTCTACTGTGGGAGCAACTACGGCTTGATACGTGAGAGAGCCTCAAATAGCCTGCATTCAAGAAATGATATTATTATAGATTACACTTCCAATGATGCTTCCAAAAACCTTTCAGACAATTGTCACTGTTCTCGTTTCTTTACCTTCGATGAAGGGTCGCATTGTGCCCTTGGCACTTTGTATTGAAAACAATAAATAGATAATAACTTCAGAAAACCCTTTTTGCACTAACAATCACTACAACACTACATTTTCTGCAAATCATGGAATTTTTTCTCTGCCACAATGACTCGCCATTGACTCACCACATTGGTATTAAATTGGCACTCATATGTACAATAAATTGGAAGCCAGCAAAGTAGTGCACGCACGTAAGACTGCTTCAATCTGTTTGAGTAGTTGCAGACAACTCAACTGTTGTCAGTCAAACGCATTCATCGCATCACAAAGCTAATTGCTGCACCATGTCGCGTGCGCGATGCTGTCATCATTAACACAACTGCGTGCAGTTTGAATTTTCATGATGATGAGCAAATATACATCAAATCATTGCAACGTACTGAAGCATCGCACGCGCATGCACAACTCCGCTGGCAGACAGACGTTATTAAGCGAGCGGTAAAGTTGAAGCGT
The DNA here is from genome assembly GCA_037903475.1 of Ancylostoma caninum. NCBI lineage: Eukaryota > Metazoa > Nematoda > Chromadorea > Rhabditida > Ancylostomatidae > Ancylostoma > Ancylostoma caninum. The sequence continues at coordinate 23,772 of JBAJFG010000260.1, forward strand.
TGATGCACAATACAAAATAGAGAGAGAAAAGGCGGCGAGTCAGCTTTTCCAAGAGCCAAGCATAAACAACATCTGGAATACAGCATTTCTGCAGGCAGGCTAAGCAAGGGTAGAGAAGTCAGAGAATTAGAGGACAGGATGGAGTAAGAGAATGAGGGATAGAATCGGGAGGAAACACGAGATAAAACAAAAGGAACAAAGCAATAGCACCAACAATATGTATATGATGTCATGGGGTGCGCAAAAGCTCCAAAACAGAAAATACCATCAACAAAGAAAGAATACAAGCTTAAGACAATGAGAGAGACTGGATATGGGAACAAAACTGGACAGGAAATTGAGTAGAAATGATACAGCAACGACCGCTTAAGTTTTCGCACTTGCAATCGAAAAGTATTCACCTCCAGCCGCAGGTATTCAGCACGTTGTTCAGTTCTTCTATAGGGCTAGTCTTGTGCCTCACGATTGAGATATCAAATACGTTCACAGGTAGAGTTTATAAGCCGCGTGAACCTGAGAACAGAACAGTGAACAAGCACAAAGTGGCGGATGGAACATGCAAGAGGGAGGGTAGAACACGCAAAAGAGAGAATAGAGTACGCGAATAGAGAAACGAACATGAAACGAACAAAGTGCGAGATGAGAAACATCGTGATGCACCGAAGATCAACAGAAGCCCGTGAAAAGGTGAAAGAATGAAGGAAATTTTGAAAAAAAAGTGGGTCGATAGTTGACTGGCAAGGGTGCTGCCTCAAGGCAGCACCACCTCAGTAACGGCTGCGTTCATTACAGATGATATTTTGCTGCTGCATCCAAAATGTAGGCGGGTCAGGCTGAACTCTCGGAGGACAGAGCTGCGCGATTCTCTGAGGGGGAGGATGGCAGCACCTCGGAACCGTTGCTGCTAGGGTTTCTACTCGAACCATTAAGCCGTTCGGGCTGCGTTCGTGGTGCACAGTTATCAGAGGAGTTGGTTGGTGGCAGTTTTTGGGTTTGTACCAGGTATATGTGTAATAGAAAGTTTGAATTCCGTTAATCGTAAATCGTAAACTTTCCAAAAACGCCGTAAATCGTGAATCGTAACTGAAGGATGGAGCACAGAAAAAGCACCAACTAATTTTGAGCTTAATTTCTCGTTCTTTCTAGGAGATGAAAGAAATTAACTGCTAATTCATAGCGACTTTGTAAAGCAACATTCACTTGTCCTTAAAGGCAGCACCCACGGAAAAATCCATCTCCGAGATTGCAGCGAAATATTATGTTTTTGACCATGAGGAGTTTGGGTAAAGTGTCCAATTCCGCCAGAACTTTTGCAAAACTAGTCTTCGGATGCTTCTATCTTGCTTCTATCTAAAAGTGGAGGGTGCGGTGTGTTCATAAACAAATGAGAAGAGAAGAACGCGAGGGAGGACGTAAGGTGGAAGGATTCACACGGATTGCATACTAATCCGCGCAGTGGTCTGACATCTAGTTTTTTTTACGATTGATGTTAGACGCCATCGAATCGATTTAACAAATATGGACCTAACTCATGACATTTCCCTGAGTAGTGGACACCGGCGCACCCCTCCTGCATGGGTAGCTATATTTTCAGGCGCTCCTTCACTTTTGAGCGCAGGCGCACCCTTATCACAGCCGTGGACCCGTCTCCCCCCACTTTGGGCGCCGACGCTCCCTTATCACAGCCGTGGACCCGTCTCCCCCCACTTTGGGCGCCGACGCTCCCTTATCACAGCCGTGGACCCGTCTCCCCCCACTTTGGGCGCCGACGCACCCTTATCACAGCCGTGGACCCGTCTCCCCCCACTTTGGGCGCCGGCGCACCCTTATCACAGCAGTGGACCCGTCTCCCCCCACTTTGGGCGCCGGCGCACCCTTATCACAGCCGTGGACCCGTCTCCCCCCACTTTGGGCGCCGCCGCACCCTTATCACAGCAGTGATCCCGTCTCCTCCCACTTTGGGCGCCGACGCATCCTTATCACAGCAGTGGACCCGTCTCCCCCACTTTGGGCGCCGGTGCACCCTTATCACAGCAGTGGACCCGTCTCCCCCACTTTGGGCGCCGACGCATCCTTATCACAGCAGTGGACCCGTCTCCCCCACTTCGGGCGCCGGTGCACCCTTATCACAGCAGTGGACCCGTCTCCCCCCACTTTGGGCGCCGGTGCACCCTTATCACTGCAGTGGACCCGTCTCCCGGACTTCGGGCGCCGGTGCACCCTTATCACAGCAGTGGACCCGTCTCCCCCCACTTTGGGCGCCGACGCACCCTTATCACAGCCGTGGACCCGTCTCCCCCCAGCGCACCTTTCATGTAACGCTGGAGTGGTCGGCATCACTCTAAGCCACGCCCTCGAATTTCGTTCTACACACACACACACACACACACACACACACACACACACACACACACACACACACACACACGTGACACACAAAGTAAGCCCGTTATTATAAGTTAACAAATAAAAAGGAAGTGAATGAAGGGAAGCTGAAAATAAAAATGTAATTTTGGTCGAAATGAGTTATGAGACCGTTGAAATGAAGGGCTTCCACTCGCAATCATTGCACAATCAGCTGATGGCTACTATTTTTGCGCTCCAAGGATGATTTTGGAGCGCAATGGTAGCATGGAAACTCGTAAAACTTACAGCTTTCTGATCCTGCTGATCCAGGTATTATCTGTTATTACTTGTGATGGGGAAAGTTCTGACTAGTACTATTATTGCAAAATTGACCCCACAATTGATTGGATCACGATTGGATCAAGATCTAAGAAGCGAAATTTTCCGTGGGTGCCGCCTTTAAAAGCTCCTTCATCCAAATAAGTGACATGTAATTCACTTTTGTAATTTGTGTAGGCGTAATCTACTCAGAGCCGAGAATTGCAACATTATGATGCAAAGAAGGAGCTTCTCAAGATTTTCTGCGGTTAATCTTATTCTGAGACCATTAATAATTATTCCAACTATTGAAAATAGTCCTTCCGATTCGACTAAAGTAGCAGGGGCCGATAGGTACTTGATGGCAAGACGTTTCGAGAAAGGATACTTCGAATAATTAACATCATTACACCAGAATTCATAAGGATCGATGGAGAGTGACCTCTTGTAAGAGGGGTATTCCTCCTACTTCAGGAGAAGTTTACAATATAAGAATGAATGTTTTATTTGAGACTACTCTCAGTTAAGGGCTTCGCTCGAGCGCCCATTCTTCCGACGACTAGAACTTCTTCGCGATCTTCTTCATCGTTAAAGAAAGTGTAAAACGGATTATTTGCATCTGCTTGTTCGTTTCCTATGCTGCTTGGGCTAGAACTTCCACCCTCATATGCCTCTTATGTCTCACTTCCGTTATTTATGATTTTATGATTTTGTTTTAAAAATTGGGCCATTTTTTCGTGATTCGTAAATCGTAAAAAAAACCCTGGAAATGGGCGTAAATCGTAAATCGTGATTACGCACATCCCTGGTTTGTATCAATTATGGTTCCCATTCAAAATGGAGTTCATTTTATTCCGGACAAACATGAAGGGCAGTGACAGTGAAATCATAGTTTCCGAAGAATAATTTTGCTGAACAGCCAGAACTACTGGGTTTTCCTCGATATTCTTTTTTACTCCGCCTCTTCGTGGAATATTCCAGGTCGGTGGTCTTGATTAAATCCAATACTAGAGCGATTTCAATCAATTCAAACCTCATCTGAGGGGCATGTCACTGCGCTTATTTGTTACCAGTCTGGTCAGGCTGACGCCGGTCTTCCAGGCTTCTTTTAATACTCGCTTAGCTCGCACTAATTCATCTCATATCCAGAATAATATCACTAATTGTCCAATCGAGTTTCCCAATGGAAAACCAACTCAGAATGTAGCATTACATTGCTTTCTCCTGCTGCCTTTCTTCTAGGCCAGTGGACCCTGTACAGGGTGGTAACGTCAAACGTTGGTGTACAATAAGTTCTCGATTGAAATAGCCACTATTATCCACCGATTTACCGTGGAATGATGGAAGAGAATGATTTCCATTTCTTGCACGTTATTGTTGGTAAAGGTAAAGTGATATGGGTTGCATTGAGTATATAAAAGAGGTTGGCGAGGAATGATCATGACTTATAATAAAAGGCTTAGTCTGTCACGTGTGTATGTGTGTGTGTGTGTGTGTGTATGTATGTGTGTGTGTGTGTGTGTGTGTGTGTGTGTGTGTGTGTGTGTGTGTGTGTGTGTGTGTGTGTGTGTGTGTGTGTGTGTGTGTGTGTGTGTGAAACGAAATTCGAGGGCGTGGCCTAGACCGAAGAAAATGCTCTACTACGGGTTCACTGTTGCTGTAGGAGTGCGCCGGCGTCCAAAAGTGGGGAAACGCCTGGAGTCGGATTCAACGATGTGATAAGGGTGCGCCGGCGTCGAAAAGTGGGGAAACGCCTGGAGTCGGATCCAACGGTGTGATAAGGGTGCGCCGGCGTCCAAAAGTGGGGAAACGCCTGGAGTCGGGTCGAACGGTGTGATAAGGGTGCGCCGGCGTCCAAAAGTGGGGAAACGCCTGGAGTCGGGTTCAACGGTGTGATAAGGGTGCGCCAGCTTCCAAAAGTAATAGCAATTCGCGAGGCGGGTCTATTTCTTTCCCTTTTTCGGCGGATCCTCCTACCTAAACCACCTAGATGTACATTGTTTCCTTTCGTATCCGTGTTCTCTTCCCATTCCTTTTGTGTCTGAATGAACCACTCCTTCCTTTTCGTTTATATACACCGGTTGACCCTTATCACTTCAATTACTACAACAACCAGTTGAGCCTTAATATTTCCAAGATAACATTTGCGCTGAATTGGTTACACTCGATTCTTCATGGCCACTAACTTCGCTCATATGAGAAAGCATAACTTCGTTCATATGGGGGAAAGCTACCACCTGCGGGATCGGGGGCTTCTCAGGAGAGTGATAGAGCTGCGTGGAAGGATACATATTTTATCGATCCATTTACACCTTTGTGTTTGCTTTCAACATGCAGTATGTGAGCGAAGCGAGCACTAATAGAAGTCTGGAAGTCCGGCGTTAGCCGGACGGCCAGACTAGTTAGGCATAAATGGTGAACACAGGAGTGGTTGTGAGGCTGAACAAAGGGCAAATACGCGCATTATTCATCTACTGCCGGGTGCCATTGTTAAATATTACCACTACTGAGATGCGATACCGCTCTCACTTGACGGAGAACTCGTCTTGTAGTGTTTCATCGGTAATTGGCGCGGGCGCACTCCCACAGCAACAGTGCGACAGTGCAACCTATTGTATAGGTCCAGCAGTTCACCGGGTGTCATCATCCAACCTTCCGCTCGACCTCCTTTCCACCCCACTCCACCATACCACACCCGATCGTAGCCTTTTATATGATCTTGCTATCACCACACAATCACGATCACTGACCAATCGTAGAATTTCGTAACGGTCTGACACACATACATACTCACATACAGACAGACATGTGAACACACTAAGCCCGTTATTATAATAATTTGTTATAACACCACAAAATCTCAAATATCTTGTATTCAGCATAGTGCGAGAACTTCTTCAACTTTTTATTTGATTAGCTTTCGGCGCATAGCGCCTTCGTCAGATCTTAACAAAATATTTACAACACATGCAACAATGTCTATCTAAGTGAATGGTGGTTGTTTTACCTACCGAACTCGCTGGCGAATGGGAAGCAATGAGTTCGTTTCAGGACCACGGTGCGTATTTAAAGGTTCGTGATATCGTATTCCTACCACTGTTTCTCCTTCTCTGATCGGTCAAGCAATGACCTTTAGAGCTTCCACTAATTCCTCCCGACTGTGAATCTCCGGTTTGCACCTCCTGATTTCTTCCGCTTCCATGATCTTTCTCTCTAGCGGTCTTTCAAGGTGCCTTTGCAGCACTTTTACCTCAAAATCCGGTACGGACTCTCGTGTGTACATTGTCGTGCGGTGCCTGGAGAAGCTATTGCTGGAGTATAATTGCGGATGAGTGAAAGCTCGTCGGTGCTTGTCCAATCTTTTCCTAAGCGATCTCTCTGTCTCCTACATACCGTTGACCGCATCTGATGCACGTGATCATGTAAACGGTCCCCCGCAGGTGACAGATCTTCTGTTCACGGCAGTACCGACACGATCGTTGGTCGCATCCTGCTTCGTAAATGCGTGACGACGTTAACATCTCTTTGAGCGTGATTGATTGATTTATTGCGTCTTATTTACAACGCTATGGATACAAATACAGATAAAATACGATTTCTGGTTGAGCAGTTACCATTACTAAGAAAGTGTATAGTAATCATATTGATCTATGCTACACATATCTTGGACCTAACAGCTCGTTTGAACGAAGCGCTGGAACATCTGGTGGGGATTCTCCTGCTTATTTTGATGTATGCAGTTCCTGCCCTGACAGTAAAGCTAGTTGCCTTTATTACACGTTTAGGTTTTGCAAACGCAATTTTGAATGGGCCACCCCTAGTTATTGAGGGCGTAATGTTGAAAAACTCAAGAGCATTAATGTTAGTTGCAGTGTCAAGTAGTTTATGTACAATGCCAATGGATGGTGGTTGAAGCACAAGACGCACTTGGAGTTCACATTTCTGAACGATTGTGTTGATCTTCTTACACGAACTCTCGTTCAGATAGGGCAGCACCAATGCAATGCCGTCAGGATTCGAGCATGGTCTCCATGAACTAGCGGTACCTGTACTATACCCATTTTCAAAGAGGATGTCTTGTATTCGTGCATCACTTCCTAAGTTGCTTGTGCAAATTCGATCGCTGGTTCTCCTCATGTTCTGTACTACGTTGACTTTCATGTGGAGTGGCTGAGACTCCGCGAGTGTAGTATAATGTTTTTAGAAGATTCCTTCTTGAACCAGCGTATTTCTTTCGTTCGTTCGTGAATTCGAACTCTCGTTCAAAAAGGGTAAAAAAAACCGTCACTGTCTGGTTCTTCAACCGTGAATTTTATAGTAACGTCTTTCGAGTTCAAATTCGCAAGTGTGACTGCTAACTCAGAAGGTGTTGCTCCAACCACAAAACGTCGTCTATGTAACGTTTATAGAAGAGTATTCCAGCAGTCAGCGACGCTCTCTCAATATGATCGAAGTACAGAATGGCTAGCAGTGGGCGATGCGGATCCCCATAGCCAGTCCTCGTTTCTGCCTGTAGAAGTCGTTATTAAAGCGGAAAACGTTACATTCAAGTGTTGCGGTCAGAAGAGATTTGATGTCGTTTCTAAAGAGTCCAAACGTTTCCACTTCATTGCTATGGTCATGCAGAAGTTCGATCAAAGACTGGATGGCAGCGCTTCGGTCGATGTTCGTGTACAAAGAAATTGCATCGTAACTGACATAGCAAGCCTTATCCGGAATTTGACAGCGTTGAGTCTCACTAACAAACTCAATCGAGTTCACAGTGTGAGCCCCGACAAATCGCAGAAGCGGAGCAAGCGTTTTCATAAGTAGCTAACTTATTCGGTCTGACGGTCCGCCGCAGGATGATAATAGGCCTCGTTTTTATCCTGGATATATTCACACTCCTCAGGTCAACATTTGGCTCAAGCTTATGAGTTTTAACAAGCGAGTGATAAGTTGGCACTTCGGGGTGACTTGTGCAGAAACGAGATGTTATGCTTGCATCGAATTTCCCGCGGAGGACAGACTTGACAAAATTTCTAACAGTTTTCTAACAGTATCACTCGCTTGTTAAAACTCATAACTCATAAGCTTGAGCCAAATGTTGACCTGAGGAGTGTGAATATATCCAGGATAAAAACGAGGCCTATTATCATCCTGCGGCGGACCGTCAGACCGAATAAGTTAGCTACTTATGAAAACGCTTGCTCCGCTTCTGCGATTTGTCGGGGCTCACACTGTGAACTCGATTGAGTTTGTTAGTGAGACTCAACGCTGTCAAATTCCGGATAAGGCTTGCTATGTCAGTTACGATGCAATTTCTTTGTACACGAACATCGACCGAAGCGCTGCCATCCAGTCTTTGATCGAACTTCTGAATGACCATAGCAATGAAGTGGAAACGTTTGGACTCTTTAGAAACGACATCAAATCTCTTCTGACCGCAACACTTGAATGTAACGTTTTCCGCTTTAATAACGACTTCTACAGGCAGAAACGAGGACTGGCTATGGGGATCCGCATCGCCCACTGCTAGCCATTCTGTACTTCGATCATATTGAGAGAGCGTCGCTGACTGCAGGAATACTCTTCTATGAACGTTACATAGACGACGTTTTGTGGTTGGAGCAACACCTTCTGAGTTAGCAGTCACACTTGCGAATTTGAACTCGAAAGACGTTACTATAAAATTCACGGTTGAAGAACCAGACAGTGACGGTTTTTTTACCCTTTCTGAACGAGAGTTCGAATTCACGAACGAACGAAAGAAATACGCTGGTTCAAGAAGGAATCTTCTAAAAAATTATACTACACTCGCGGAGTCTCAGCCACTCCACATGAAAGTCAACGTAGTACAGAACATGAGGAGAACCAGCGATCGAATTTGCACAAGCAACTCAGGAAGTGATGCACGAACACAAGACATCCTCTTTGAAAATGGGTGTAGAACAGGTACCGCTAGTTCATGGAGACCATACTCGAATCCTTACGGCATTGCATTGGTGCTGCCCTATCTGAATGAAAGTTCGTCTAAGAAGATCAACACAATCGTTCAGAAATGTGGACTCCCAGTGCGTCTTGTGCTTCAACCACCACCCATACTCAAAGAGATGTTAACGTCGTCACGCATTTACGAAGCAGGATGCGACCAACGGTCGTGTCGGTACTGCCGTGAACAGAAGATCTGTCACCTGCGGGGGGCCGTTCACATGATCACGTGCACCAGATGCGGTCAACGGTATGTGGGAGAGACAGAGAGACCGCTTAGGAAAAGATTGGACGAGCACCGACGAGCTTTCACTCATCCGCAATCATACCCCAAAAATAGTTTCTCCAGGCACCGCACGACAATGCACACACGAGAGTCCGTACCGGAGCCGCTGGAGAGAAAGATCATGGAAGCGAAAGAAATCAGGCGGTGCAAACTGGAGATTAACAGTCGGGAGGAATTAGTGGAAACTCTAAAGTTCATTGCTTGACCGATCAGAGAAGGAGAAACAGTGATAGGATTACGGTATCACGAACCTTTAAATACCCACCGTGGTCCTGGAACGAACTCATTGCTTCCCATTCGCCAGCGAGTTCGGTGGGTAAAACAACCACCATTCACTTAGTTAGACATTGTTGCATGTGTTGTAAATATTTTGTTAAGATCTGACGAAGGCGCTTTGCGCCGAAAGCTAATCAAATAAAAAAATGAAGAAGTTCTCGCACTACGCTGAATACAAAATATTATCAAACGAGACTTCGAGGAGGCAGCATCATAGAAAATCTCAAATGTTGACGCATTTTACCTAGCAACGCTACTCCAGCAGTGGCTACTCATCAATTTGAAGGTGACGAAGCAACAAGTCACTGTAAAAATTCATCGCCATAGCCTTGAATTCATCGTATTTTTTCAACTTTTCTTCTCTTTCTTAGATTGTTTTGGCCGCTTCCAGTCCGTACTTCAAATCCATTTTTACACTTGGCACACTCGAGACAGAGATTAAGGAGCTCCGTATTTCTAGTAAGTCATATGATCGCGCCACAAAAATAAGCATTGTAACGTCTTCATTCTTGGAAGATGTTACAATGCTTATATTTGTGTACACTTCATTTCCAGGTGAAAATTTGCAGGTGTTGACTACACGACCCTCAAAGAACTAATTTCATACATATACGGCCAAGACTTGGTAATATCGCCGGACAAGATTCGGGCAGTGATGGTGGCCGCTAATTTCCTACAGGTATCTCCGCTATAAAATCTACATGTAAAGAGATGGGTTCTTCGTTCCGAATAAACACTCAGGGCACGGTACATCATCGGTGGTGTGTGACGTCATATTGTAGATTTCATAATTGGTGAAAGGAATTGAGGGGTTCATGTTTTAAAGGCTTTCTTTTTCACTACAACTCCAAAGGAAAAAATTCTATCGGGAAACTCTGCAGTTGTTCTTATTCGTCATATATTCTGTGTTGATACTGTAAATCTCAGGACAAATTTCAATTTCTACTCTATGCAATAGGTATAAAACAACAGTACACTTTGTAGTGAATTATTAGATAATTAGGATAATTTTATTTGAAGAGTGCCACCCACCTTCATAGCATACACATCTATATTTGGTGCCAGTTTTTCCGAAACCTTGTTTATCACCTCGTTTATCCTCGTTTTTCAGCTTCAAGGCATTATTGAAAGATGTGCAGCTTTCATAACTGATCACTTGATGGACCTGGAGAACGTGCTTGCAGTTCACAGACTTCTGAAGGATTTTGGATGCCGGTTTGATTTTGGTTCTCAAAGGCAGTGTCCTGGCAAATTTTTCAAGTTTTTGTTTTTATTGGTTTCTAGGTCAGTTCCGCTCGCTGATCGCAAATATGAACTTGAAACATCGCAAAAGCGTCGAAACCAGAGAAAGTTTTTTTTCAACTAATTGCTTCTTATGTAGTGTCGAAACGAGGTTTGCAGTAACACTGATCATGCTTTTATCGCTAGTCTATCGAAAGCTTACTTTTTGTTTATCTTTGAGTTTCTTACTTGTGCCACTCTTTTTTAACATTACCATGTAAGGTATTTTGGAAAGAACGCCACTTAAAGGCAGCACCCGCTTAGAACGTCGTGTTCGAGATTTTGCTGAATTTTGGGTTTTTTGGGACATCGCAATAGGGAAATGGCGCGAAACACATCAGAAACTCACGAAATAGGGGTGCTTATTCCCTTGCAACTAAGCGCGTTCCGTTTGACACTAATGGGTCCCGCCACGCGGAACGCGTTCGCAATTGTACTACATGGCCGCTGCGAGTGTGCGCTGACGCATGCGGGGGAGTTGTGTTCGCTATTTTGTTTTGATTTTCTTCTCAGGTGAGTCACAATTCTTTAAGTTTGCTCTTAACACTATGCAATCCACACCATTTTCATGTCTACATATATGCTACGCACGCACATTGAGCGCTCTTTGGGCTTCTGATTCCGGGACTTCCGACATCTCGAGGTTTTCGTAAGTTCCGCCCTTGGAGTTCACAAATCTAGAATCTCTTAAATCTGACCGCCGCTTATCTCTATCCCAAGCCAACATAGAGTTCTCAGCAATTTCTTTATATTAGGTTGGTGCAAAAATAATGCGCGTTTTTCGCTGCTTCATCTTCGGTGCAGAAAATTTCCGGTGTTTCTTATCAGCGGTATAAGAAATCGCAAATGGTTTTCTAGCAAATTTCATGCGTGTCGAGCGAAGTTCATGTTTTTGGTGAATTTTTAGTTGTGGAGCGAAAGGCGTCAAAACGAGTTTTTTGCCAAACTCACTTCAGCGAGCTGATACTCGGCGGCATCGCGGCAGGAATCGCTCGGAATACCACCATAGTTTTGGCGAAGAGAATGTGAGCGAATGCATCCCGCCGAGCTGCTTCCGGATTTTTCGGCTTGGTGTGCCTCGCTTCGAAAGTAAGGGATGTCGCATAGGTCTTCCTGAGTTTGCGACCCCCAACTGATGAAAACTATCAAACAGCACCCATCCAAAACAACTTATTTGGTTTCGCAGAACATCGCCGGTAATTGCTGTTAGACCATCCCTCCCTTCGGTAAAAATGGGAAGATGAAAAAGCTCAACGAGTTGATGTCGCGCATACTAAACGAGTACCAGATTGATCCTCGTTGAGAGGTCTGCTTCGCGCCTTTGTAGTGAAGGAATTGCGATCAAACAGTCGGTCGCTTAGTAATTAAGTATGGAGTACAGACCCTCTTCGACAAAATGAAGTGCCTTACTCAACAGTTGGACGAGGAACATGCACCGAAATACTCTCAGAATCCGAAGCAACACCAAAATAAGGTCACGGCGACTTTGTGGTGAACTGCTGCAAAAATTGCTCACTGCAGCTCATTCATTCTTCCTAATCTGGTAAGTGGTTTCAAGACGTAAATTAAATAAATCAGAAACTTCATTGTGTGACCCCAGCGTTGCTCAATAAAATGGATTTTTCACTCCTACACGATACCGTCCAGGCACACCCTGCACAACAGATTCTTCACAGGTTCGAGCAACTGAGCTAGGAAGCTCGGACTCCTACATCATAATCAGCAAGCTATTCGCTCACCGACTATCATCTTCCCGAGAATCTAGACGGCTTCTTCCGGGAGAAGTTTCTCGAAGACTAAAGTGATACCAAAACTGCCCTCCGGAAGTTCGTCGATTCTAGAAGGTCCTCTCAGAATTTCACGGTAGTCGGAGAATGTCTATCTTATTGCTAAATATTTGCGGATTACAATAGTTCTAAGCCTTTTGAAAAAGAGCGATTTTGAAAGGAGTTATGAGGTTCGGAATCGAAGGCATGAAAACGCGCATTATTTTTGCACCAACCTAATATCTTTAAAGTTCTTCCACCACGCGCGGCGTGTGTAGCGGAAAGCTTCGATTTGGTAAAGTCGCCTACCTCAGCTGTTACTAGCTGATATCGATATGGGTAGCTCATATACGACACCCGTAATTATAAGTGCAAGAGACTTGTGAGAGCTGCGAAAACTAGAGAGCAGCTTACCCCACAAAATGGGAGGCGACGGGTGGACGGAGTGGGGTTGACTTTGGGTTCTCGTTGAAGGCGGAGATTTTCGCTCTAGGTTTTGAAAATTACTATTGAACGGACCGACTACCATAAATTGATCAGCTCTCAAAATCAAAGGCCTTGGCTGGACACTGCCTTTAAAAGAGCGCTGACTGAGGTTTTTGCTTTTGAGGCGGTTCACCATGCTGTTTGGCAAGGGCTGCTGCAGCCAGCTGGCACTAGTTGGGAGAGAGTGGAGGTCATTGGCAACTACATCTGCTCATAAATTTACTACTGAGAATAGAGTTTTGATAACCTGAATTCATTTGAGCGATTGCATTATGCCCTATGCGATTGCGACTGCGAATTTTTTGCAGTCTTCAGACTTTTTTCTCTTCTGTTAGAAAAATTCAGGAAATGCTGTAGTGATTATGTACGCCTATCACCTGGGGCCATCTATCAGGGACAGTTCCAGCACTGCGGGGTCAGTAATCATGTTAATACAGGTCGAAGAATTCATCACTCACTGATCAAAAATCGTCAAAGTTGGCGAAGTGCGGCTCGACCAAGGAGAACTTCAGCGCCCAGGCAAGGTGTTATTTAGAGAGCACGATGTTGGGCAAGTGTGGCATGTACGGCATCGTGGTCAGTGCTTGCTCCTCCGAGTGCCGATGAGTTAACAAAACCATTTGTGGGTGCGTTCTGTACAACAAAACGCACCCTCAAATACGTTGATGTCTTCGTTTGCCCAAGAGCACGGTCATCACTCTGATTTGACTATTGCAAATGTTGCTGTTGCCCATCATGTTGCTTATCGACAACTCTGGTAGAAAACATCCTGCATTTAAGCTCAGGAGATCTCAAAATAGGAAAATGGCTTGGAGGGGACATATCGCTTGAAACGAAGCGTTACAAACGACGGCTCACGATTGCATTGCTGACGACCTCCGGTCCGAATGTCATGATGATGTTGCTGTCCCTCTTGCTCGCACTGACGCTCCGCATAAGCTTGTGAAAGAAAATCGCACGAATTGGTTGCTCGTCCATTTTCGCTCCTAGATAACAAACGGCGCAGCCCCACGTCCTTACATAGTCATGGCAAAGATGCTCTGAGGGCAGGGTATCACATATTCACACACCATGGAGACAGGTCACGTGGGAGGGATGCAAGGAAGAAATTTTGCTGAAGTGTCTCAATCATTTCCCGACTAATAATTACTGCGTCTTATTACACTTTTATGCGAATTCCTCTAATATCCGAATTCATTCTAACCCTAAACCGAGTAAGGTTCTCAATCCTTCCAACTAACAAGTGCATGGCACAATATTGGACTAGCAACCATTGCATAGGGTATGATGTGCAGCTAGCAGGTGTCACGACCTATCGTTCTTTACAATCATCACCCCCTTACACGTGTCTCAACCCACCGTCATTTTTGACTGGATTCAAAAGGGAGCTTTCACATATGCCGATGATGATAAGTTAGGTCCGGGACACACCGCCTTAAGCCGCACTTCAACAGCCTTTTCTACGCAGCAAACCACCTTAAAATCAAATATACGAGCGCTCGGTGCTTATTATTCGTTGACGTTGGTTCTGATTATTGTCACCGCAGGTCATCTCTCATCAAAATCGAGCAGTTCGTCGAAGAAAATTTCATTCCAGTCACGATGACTGGGAACTTTCTGGAGCTTTCGGTTGAGGAAGTTGTTGAGTTGATCTCCAAGGACGGGCTCTGTGTGCAATCGGAGAAGCAAGTCTTCGCTGCAGCTATGCGGTGGATCGAGCACGCTTCGGAAAGAAGTGAGCTTGCGGAACGGTGGGGTATCTATTTTAAAACGAGTCACTTTTTATTTTCTCTCACCATGGCTTGCATTTGCACCGTTGAGTACACTGGAAAAAATTTTTAAAAGACCAGACTGGATGAGCAGCATTGTTCTTTGTTTCGCAAGCAATCTTTCTTCTTGAAGGTGCTACCTGTAATGAGTTTCTTGCAGTATCTTGTCATGCGTACGCCTCGACCTGCTCGATAAAGCCTTTTTGGTGAAGGAAGTTTTAAGCCACCAAATCATTCGAAATCAAAACCACTTCTGCGATATGGTGAAGGAGTTTCCAAATTATTAGTAGTTGTTAATCTTTCCAATCTCCTGTCTAATATCAGTGATTTAGTTTGAAAAAATACTAAAACATCACCTAGCTCCTGAAGAGTTTCCACTGTCAAGCTCAGAGATGTCATGGCCTCGAAGATGTCTACGTTGTCCCGTCTTCTTTATCATAGGTACGACTATTGATTATGTCGAACATGTTTGTTCAACACATTCGCCTGTGCGCAAATATCAATTTTCTAGACAAAACCTCTCAGTCTCACGCTCGAACCAGAGCCGACGGCGAGGGTATGAGCGAGCGAGCTTACATCGGCCCTTTGCCATCCTCGAGTGTTAGGCAGCATTGAGCGGTTGTCGTCAAACTAATATGCCTCGTCGTCGTCAGACCTAACAGCTTCGTCAGGCCTTAACAATCGGAACGATTGCAAAGCAATGCTGTGGCAAACAATCTAACTACAACAAAACGGAAGAGAAGGGCGGAAGAGAGTGAAGGACCTCAGTCTTTTTTCTGTTTACGGCAATAGATTGAGAGGTACTTGAACCACAGCGCTTTAATCTATAAAGAGATATAATCATGTGTTTAGCCGCAATATTTTTCCTTTAGTTCATCCCTGTTGTCGCTGCTAGTCTTGCTGTCGTTGGCAGCACCCAAACCAGACACCGCAAAAGAGGGTTGGACCAGCCTCTACAAGAAAAACTTGAACAAGATGTGCTTAAATCGGGTTACGCAAGGGAAACTTGTAGACTCCAACTCATAGAATAGTTTTATTCATTTTATAAAGTAACTTTGAGAATCCCCACCCTCCAAACTCCCAACCCATGCGCGCGCCCCTGATGTTATGTAATGAATGGAGATAGTGGAAGATGAACCTATCTGACCCAAATTTTGTATGCATACCTTCCAGGGGCTGGTGTAGGTTATAAGTTAGTCTTTGCCCACAACTTTCGATGAATTTATCGATTATATCCCTTTTTTTGATTTTTCGCCACTTTTGCTTAGGCGTTTTCGAAGATTTTTCAATACGACGGACACGAATAGGAAAACCATTTTGCATGCATTTTGCCACTTTTGCTTAGGGGTCGGTGAGGATATTTTTACTGGGGTTTTCCAATGCGGTAAACACAAATATGGCAATCACTTTCCACCAAAGCACCTGCTTATTGATTTATCTAGTTCATTTCATTTTTTTTTATTGGTGAAGACGCGTCTACCGAGGTCTTCCGATATGTGTACCGTGTACGAATATGACAGCCATGGAGAGGTGAAAATGTGCTCATTGAGCCACTCGAACGCGTTAAATAGTAAACACGAATATGGCGAGTATTACCATGAAATTATCATTGAAATTACTGGCTCTTTCGCTTGCAGGTACTCTGAAGTTTTTTCCCAAGTTACATGCGATTTTATTCCTAGCTTACATGAAGGCTTCACGCAAGTTAGCGATAAAACCGCATGTAAGTTGTTTCTGTTTCCAAAAGATTACATGTAAGCTTACGAAAAGATTACATGTAAGCTCACAAAAAGCTTACATACAAGCTTACAAAAAGCTTACATACAAGCTTACAAAAAGATTACATACAAACCTAGAAAAAGCTTACATATAAGCTTACAAAAAGATAACATACAAACTTACAAAAAGCAGGCAAGAAAAACTAACAAAAGACCGTAATTTCAAGTCAGAACTTCAAAACTCAAACTATTTAACTAGCATCAGGTTACTTGGCCCAGGTGGACTGTACCCTTAGTTTCGAACTCAATTCCAAGGTGGTAATAAGGACTAGTCAGTGAAAAGTCTGTATAGGAAACAGACTGTTACTAGGCCGAAATTTAGTAAATTCTTGCTGCTCCACATGCATAGGGCATAATGGCTGGATGAAGGCATCAGACCTTTGAGATAATCACGCCCTAAGAACGCAACTGGAAGATCCATTCTGGGGCGGGCGCTGAGGCGCCTCTTTGATCTGGTGCGAATCGGCAGTTAAGCATCCCAGCTTGAAGACCTGGCTCTTAGCAGTGTTAACCTTTATCCGCCATTTCTCGGCCCACTTCAACATTTCTTGAATCGAAAGTTTCAACTTTTCTTGAACTACCTTCTGTTCACTAGAGTCATAGCAAGCATAGATTTTAACATCGTCTGCATAGGCTGCTACATGGGGGTCTGTTTTCAAGATATCAGGAAGATCCATGGTGTAAATATTGAACAAAATTGGTGAGAGAATGCTCCCTTGGGGCACACCCTAAAAGCGCGGCTTAACTGAGGATACTTCCTCTTGAAAACAAACTGAAAATTCCCGGAAATTCAAGTAAGATACGGACCAGGACAGGAGTTTACCTCTTATGCCAATGCTTTCCAGTTTAGAAATGAGACTGAGGTGGTTAGCAGAGTCGAAGGCTTTGCTGAGGTCGAAATAAACAACCTCCACACATTTCCCATTACTCAAAGCCATTATCCAATCATGCGAGCATTGAATCAGCTGAGTGGAGGTGGATCGTCCAGGGAGAAACCCAAACTGTTCTTTAGGAATGCATTTGAGTTTCTGTATCCATTCGAGAATGGTTTGGCCACAAATTTCTCTAAAATTTTACATGGGGTTGGCAGGATACTGATTGGTCTGAAGTCAGTTAGTTTGGCCGCAGACGGTATTTTTGGAATTGGGGTAGCCATTGCCTTTTTCCATAACGAAGGAACTTGCCCTGTTAGTAATGAAATATAATATTAAAGACATGAGCGAGCGGTTGACAGAGATAATCTGCAAACGTTCTAAAAAAGAAGGGCGGTATTTCGTCGGCAGTGACGGAGAACGATGCCTTAGTCCGTTTCAAGTAGCTCAGAACCTTACTGTAAGTTATGTTTCGAAGAGGGCATTCAGAATCACAATACGAATCCAAAACTGGACAAGAAGAACTCCCCATGTGGAAAACACTCGCGAAATATTCTGATAAAGCATTTGCTTTATCCGATGCTGTGAAAAATCTACGTCCGCTTTCGCCTTGGAGTGTAAGAGCACATTTTTTTCATCGAAATTCGTTGTTCAATAGAAGCAAATAATTTCCTCATGTTTTTCTGTCGTGACATTTTGTGTCCTCTGTAGCTATGAAAATGGCGTAAATGACGGCTTAATTTATGGCATAAATTTTTGAAAGCAATACACTGAATTGGGTCTGAAATCTCGAGAAACATTTTTCTCTTCTGGCTCATTAGGTTACTTATGTGGGTTGGGTATCTACGACACGGAACCTGTGGTGTTTTTGAAGGTACAAAACGCGCAATGAGGTTCTGAATAACATTGATGAAACGGCTATAAACATCGCCGACGTCAGTGTAATTGGAGAATAGCTCGAACCAGTTGAGGGAGGAGAGCTCTGTACTGATTGCAGCGACATTAGCTAATTTAAAGTCACGACGTTTGGGCATGCTAGGGTTGGAGTTTTTAATACGAATAGCGAAGGACACTATATTGTGATATGAACTACCCAAGGGAGGAAGAGTTCCACTGATCGTGACAAAATCACTGGCCGAAAACACAACATCTAAAATAGAAGACCCTCGAGTGGGATACTGAACTATTATAGTTGCTCCATTCCCATCAAATCAAACATCTCGAGGAATTTCTTGGACGAGGAAGATGCAGCGTTTTTGAGCTTCCAGTCAATATCATTAAGGTTGGGATCTCCAAGAATAGTGGTTTCATCGGAAGATGAAAACATGTCCGTTAAAAGTGATATGAGGTGATCATCGTCCTCGGATCTAGAGTTAGGCGGACGATAGACTAGCACAAATCGATGGCGATTCATTGATTCAGAGTAGATGTCAAAACGATGTGGTCAAAGGAAGCATTAGAGGTTGTTTCAATCTTTTCAAAAGTGATGTCGTCGCGAATCAGTACACAAGTTTCCCCTCCTCTTTTGCCCAAGCGGTCTTTCCGGAGGAGGGAATATGGCAGATCACCAGTTATTTCAGAGTCAGAGAATTTGGGACAAAGCCATGACTCGGTCACGAAAACAAAAACGGGCTTGTGTAAAGAGATCAAGTAGTGAAGTTCAGATAGTTTGTTGGTAAGGCTTCTGCTGTTCAAAAGCATCAGGGTAGACCTTGCAAGCTTAATGGTTTTTTGAGCGAGAAGCTTTGATCTTAGGGATGTCAGAAACTTTCACAACTTGTTCCCTATAAACCACATAAATATTGCTACCATTATGTTCTTTCATATTTAGTTCGCGTGCTTGCCTTCTGAGTTACTTCTCCTTATCACGCTCCTCACGGGTTAATGATCGTCGCACATAGATGTGGTCAAACCCGTGTTTATGGCGCAATGTTGATGCATTGCGTAGCGCTTTGCGGAAAAAGCTCTTAGAAGGTAGTACACATTTGATAAGTCTGACCTTATCCTCGAAGGATACATGTAAGTTGCAAATTTGCGAAAACTTACATGTAGGTTGACCTTGAATTAATTGCATGTAAGTTGTTTTGACTCGGAAAACCCTACAAGTAAGTTGTTCTGACTCGAATAAGATCACATGTAAGTTATTTCGACTCGAAAACATCGCATGTAAGTTGTTTTGGCTCGAAAAAGATCGCATGTAAGTTGGGATGGGAAAGAAATGTTACATGTAAGTTGTTTCCACCCTAAAAGCTTACATGTAACCTGGGAAAAAACTTCAGAGTAGGCGAAAGGCGAGTCTGGGGAACGTTAACATGCTGATTAACAGAATTACGAGCATTTTGGATGAGTCTCTCAGCAATGGTAATCGCTTTTATCAGTATGAAATAGCCGGGTTAGTAGAACATTGAGGTCGGGTATACCTTCTAGTATTGAATGTTTGTATGTGACGAATGGAACTTCTTCACCACCTTGCTCACGGATCGGTGCGGACATATCCGCTGAGGTTGTCTAACACGCTGAATACGAATATGATAACCACTTCGCACGATCGAAATGTCTCTAACCTCCAGTGCGCTGAACACGAATATGACAAAGCACTTTACATAAAATTATCAATTTGTTAGCGACAGCGATCGATTTGCATTCGTCACATGGAGACAGCCTCGCTCCGACGCTACTCGCCCTTGAATCTAGTTCGAGCCTTATCTGAAATTTATTGAGTTACCCTTCCAGCATTTTTCCGAAGTATCTTTGTTTACTATGTATATTCGACACAGACGTATCGGCCGAAGCGCCGACGCATGAGATCAATCACGACCGTATCGAATTATCAAAGAAATAGTGTTTTCACCTCAGTTATCGTGCCTGGATGCGGGTCTTCTTTATACTTGGGATCCCAGCCAGTTAAATGCGAGGCTACGAGGGTGCATCCTCAGATGACTAAAAGATCACTCGCAGACCAAACACGACCTTTGCTGAGAACGTTCTGGAATGTTCTTTGACGTTCTGGAACGACTCGTATCTATTGCCAGCGTGTGGGCTTGTTCTTGCATGTGTGCGTGGGCGTGCTTGCATATCTTCGCAAAAGCAAGCTGAATTCTACTGACTGAGAGGTGCAAGGGAGGCAGTTCTCAGTTGCCTTCAATAAATGGAATCCATCGTCCACTTCAAAGTAAGTCTGACAAGCTATTGGTGAGATTAACTTGGTCCCCACGAAGAAACAGAGTCCAGCGACTCCCGCCTCTCTCGTTGGGTTCGCTTTAATAGCTTGATCCAGTGGAATCGAGGATGTCCTGTGATCTCGAAAAACAGTGTTAATGAGGACAATGGTCGAGGGCTTATCTAAGCCTCTGATCCAAGAATGATTATGATGGTAATCCGCACCTTCGACGCACGCACGCATCGGAGGCTTCCATCGAAGATCTGATGATGCAAATCAGGAAAATCATGTACTACATCATCGAACTGACCGAGACGGGAAGACATCGTGGGAAGATGTTACCTTCGACACCTTAGATGAAGGGACTGCTCCAACATCCGTGATGGCTGTTCAAAGCGCGTGGTCAAGCTCATGAAGATGTGGGCCACTTGGAGGCCTACCTCTTTCTTGGTGTTTTCATAAAGTGACTTTTCATGGAAGATGAAGTTAATTTCACAATGGTTCGCTGGTTCTTCTCTCGCCTCATCCCGTTCTTTTGCTTAGTTCGGTCTTACAAAGATTTCTCGACTGTTCCGAGGGCCTGTGCTAGAACAGAAGGAGTTAAAGTGGTAGAAATCACAGAATCCACAACAGGAGATCTCAGTTACAGTAATCCGCGCCCTTCAAATTGGAGTCGGAGCGCGGCATTGTCGGTGCTTAGAGAACTTTCGTATGGAACCCGTAGGATTGAGTGTTTCATCAGTGATTAAGTTTGTTTTGTGAATAAATGTTCGCTAATACTCGAACAAACAGGTTTCTGAATAGATTTCTGCGTTCTAGGGGTACGGAGCATTACCCTTTGCTCATTTTCTTTTTCAATATTCTCGATACAGTTCGAAGAGCGTCCCTCTGTTGTGAATGTATATCCTGAACGTCTATCTGTACATACAGGGTAGCGCAATAATTACTGTCCCATCATTGCGCGAGTGCGAGGTTTGACCTAACTAATACAGGGTGGTCCAAAATTACGGAGACAAGGGGGCGATGCGCGTTTTTCGACTTATCTCGAGATTTGGCATTTTGCATCTAGTCTTTTGCTGTTCATTTGTTCAATTGTACAGCTTCTTCTGAAATATTACCTAACACTATGATTTCTAGGAACAGCTAGGCCGTCAGTCAAGCTTAGTTTTACCACCCAACTACATTTTTTGTCTAGGCTTGGCGCGCATGTTGTGGTAATGTGTAAAATTTTACAAGAGACACACTAAGCAGTACATCGAAAAGTACAAGGTGTGGGAAACAGAAAAACGTTAAGGTCATTGTGATTGGGCACCTGCCTTGGTTGTGAGATCCAGAACTTCGTGCCGATACGCCGAAATTCAACGCGGGCTGAGGGTGCTTTTCAACTCTAATCACCATCATTAAATGTATTATGAGGGAAATACTTTCCAGAACTTTGAGCATGGAGGTTGATGAGCCTAATAATTTCCAGTCCTCTCCCTAAACAGTGAAAAAAGAACCAGAAATAGACCTAAAGTATGTTTTTGCTCTGTTTTTGCACAGGAAGCCATGACCGCTTCCTTATAAATCTTATTTTCAGTACTCATTCGAGCAGATTTCTCGTTATGATATTTATTCGAGGAAAAAGACTGACTTCACTCTCGTAAAAATTGTTTGATCCTTGGAGAAAACGCTTTTAGAAAGGGCTGATTATCTAGGAAGACTGCACTTCCGCGCCACGGCAGGCGACTAGTTCGAATTCTTGATGTGTTTTCTCGCCGGAGGTAGGAGAAATCATGAGATGTGATAGTAGATTTTGTTCATTGTAGAGTGAAAAATATCGTATCGGAAACATAATTGCCAACTCGTTTTTTAACGTCAGATATGAACCTTTTATCGTGTCTCCGTAATTTTGGACCACCCTGTAGACTCAAATCTGTTTTTGTTATTGTAATGTTTGGCATATCATTCTGCATATATCTGCTTCACATGAACTTCGTTTGCCTTATTTTACAAGAAATGGCAAAGCCGTCAGCACACCGTTCCGCAACTTTCGAGATGCATGGAAGAGGACTAACAACTCCGGAAATCTGTCGTCGGCTCAACGTGAACAGGCAGCTGGTGTACCGGACTCTGAAAAAAGGTACGACTGATGACCTTCCAAGAACTGGGCGTCCTGTTACGGTGACAACTGGCCGCATTAAAAAATCGTGAGGAGACGTTTGGACAGAAATCCATACCGCAGCATGAGAAAGATGGCAGTTGAACTGGGCATCTCCCGGCCTCCGTAGAGTTGTTGAGGAGAAGCTTGGGATAGGAGCTTACAAGCTGCGAGAGTTGCATGGTCTCAGCAAAAACCAAAGAACTGCTAGGGTGAAAAAATGCCGCGCGCTCCTTGAGGGGGCCGTTGGTGAGAACGGTTTTCACGGATGAAAAACTATTCACAGTTGAGCAGGTGTACAATCCCCAAAATGATAGGATGTACGCAGAATGTAGTAGGAAAGCCGATGCAACGCGCCAGGTTGTATCACGCAACTTGCTCATCCAGCTTCTGTGATGGTTTTCAGTGGAGTGTCGACGACCGGGCGAACCCCCTCACTTTTGTGGAAAAAGGGGGTTTCCAAATACACGTTCTCGTCGGGTTCGACTAATAATAAGTAATGAAGAATCATGTGCTCCCATGGGCCACCGAGCACTACGAAAACGGATTCTGGATCCTGCAACAGGACGGAGTATCTGCTCATCGGGCCAAGTCCACCCAAGACTGGTGCCTCCCCAATCTTCCGGACTTTATCCGCGCATCCGAATGGCCGGCTAATTCGCCTGACCTGAATGTCCTGGACTTCTCAATCTGGGCGTTGCAGGAGCAGAAGGCCTGCCAGAAAAAAACACACCAGCGTTCAGGCTCTGAAGAAGTCTCTGGAGAAAGCCTGGAATAAAATACGTCAAGATCACGTGCGCGCCGCGGTGGAGTCATATCCTGAGCGTCTGAAGGCTGTCATCCGCGCTAAAAGAGGCCAAATTGAATGATATCTTGGTTTTTGTTTTCTTGAATAGTTGTTAGAGAGATCGTCTGAATTGATTCATTTATAAAAGTTTTATGCGTTCTTTGTTTTGGGACAGTAATTATGCGCCACTCTGTACTACACTTGATGACATAGTATTCGGCTTCGCACAGAAATTTTACTGCTCTCGTCTTTTACACCGATGCAGATAATCAGTGACATCTATGAACTCTTTGGAAATACTCATTGTTCGGTAGTCACCATGTTAAGCAATCTCGGTGGCGTTTTTCGCATGCACGTATGTTTTTTTTATCTGTAGGTTCACTGTACTTATGCTATATCTATGCTACTGCTCCTGCGAACACCACACATTTCTTCTCAAATTGGAAAATGGAGCAGCACCAGAACCAGCCTTAAACTCAGCCTAGTTCACCAATAAGCGTGCTTCGATTTTGCTTGAGAAATGGTGACACTGCTTTGTGTGCTTCACGAGATCATCGACGTGGCGGACTTCCCTCTCGCATAGTGGCTATTCTTCGCAAGGTAGGCTGGTCGTGTTGAAAGTGTTGATTGCACATCTTTCTGAAACCACTTCTTCCTTGTTTCCTCTCTTTGTTATCGCTTGTTTCCTCTCCTTGTCGTCGTGCGCCTCCCTCAGATGCCTTAGAAGATTTGATCAACTAGGAAATTCCTTCTGACAGGAAACGCACTGCATTTCACTATAGGGACACGGCAAAACTGAGCGATTCGAGAAAAACTCTGAAGTGAGTGAAGCACACTTATGAACGAAACATCGCTAGCACATTCAGCGACAATAACCGGTTAACTTCCTATTGTGAGAACCATGCAGAACAGCGTGAAACGGAGCCAGTGCAAAACTGTGCTGTTTGAAATAACGGGAAGACCACTATAAGAGTGCACCTGAGCTGTAGACCATCCGAACACATCGCGACGTCCACAAAGTGAAGACCCCGTAATCCAACTCTGACTCTCTGAAATGTGTCCGAACAAGTCAGGCGTAGCAGCGCATAACGAACGCAGAGCAGATGGGGCATCAACTTAATCTCTTTTCTAATTGCTGTGTGCGCCATTATTATAGGATATGAAGTATTTGCACAACATGATAGTCCCTAAATCAGATCTGATAAACGAGTAGTTTACGAGTCGTTTCTCGAAAATCGCCACTGGGAACTAAACTGCACTTGACAGAAGTCGTTGTCGTCAAGCTCCTCTGTCCGAACTAAAAAAGATTTCTTCTAAATAGTTTCAAGCTATGAAAGTCCTTATTCGGCTCCACTACGTGGCTCATTTCTTAATTCATTGCAACTATAATTTTTTCAGAAGAACTGGGTATGCCCATTTCATTGAGAAAGCTAGTTATGGAGACGTCGGGCCAAAGGACATTGAATAGTTTACTGAACTCGCAGGGTTAGCTGAAAAAAGCAAGCAATAGGCACAAATACTCAACTGTCATCGAGCTTGGGTCGAAAATGAGTGAAGAGTAATGTACTATTCAGAAACATACTTGTTTGAGTATTAACAAACATTTATCCACAAAACGTAGCTTAATCACCGATAGAATCTACAATTATACGGTTGCAAACATAGACCTCTCTAAGCAGCGACGATGCCGCGCTCTCACTTCAGTTTGAAGGGCGCGGATTAATGTAACCGAAATCTCTTGTTGTGGATTCTGTGATTTCTACCACTTTAACTTCTTCTTGCTGAAACTTCAGTTTCCACTTATGATCACGCTACTTTTCTGGAAACGAGTGATGTCCTCGTGGTCGCTGTATAAGTCGCTCAGCTCATTCTCGTCCTTCTGAGCAGTTGGAGCGCACTTTTTTTTATGAAAACATCCATGTCCCAGAAGATAAGCACTCCTGATCGGCGACTGTAGAATTTCACACCTGTTACGTTTTTGAAGAAGTGCGGAGCCACGACAATTCCAACTCCCCCTGAAAAAAGTTGTACCACCTTTTCGCGTTCCTAGCAAGACTTTTGTTCCGTCGGTCCATATACATGACAGGACCTCCGCGTGCTTGGTTTCGCTCAGTTCTATAACCTACATGTAATCCGTTGTGCTTCGTCGATTAAAGCCGACGGCTGAGCGGCACCTACTCATTAACGAGAATGCCATCCCACCAAGAGCTAGATCGCTTTGAGTTCTTTTGTCACGAATGTTCTTTTGTCATGATTACCGTCATTGACCAATTATGAGATTTCGCTCTATGCGAACACACATGAAATACAGACTAAGCGCTTTGTTGTGAGTCATGATGTGTGTTAGCCTGGATCGCTGGATATGTGGTTGCAGGAGGCAGGAATGAAAAAGTCGAAGACGTTTCTGATGTAGAAAAATACGACCCAATTTGGAAACAGTGCACAGGCATGCAGCCGATGAAACTTCCTCGAAGCTGGTTCGGTATTGCTGTTGACCGATGTGAGGTGAGTGTTGCTTGTTGTGAGAATATATGGAACGGTGCCACACCATATGCAAACGGGCTTCAAAACTAATGGAACGAAGGTTTTTTCCAGAATTTGAGTTTAGTTCGGTGAAATGTTCATGTTCTCACACATGAAATTTCACAGTGATAGCATAAAATATTTGCTATATCTTAGGCTACCACAAAAGTATGTTCATCTTGTCCTAATGTCTTCAGCCCTGGTCTTGCTCGGTGTGTTGGGCTATAGGCTCAGTCGCAGCCCTAACGTAGCTCAGTACCGAGTGAGACCCAAGCGTTCGTGGCCTTGTACTTGCTCATGGTGCCCGCACATTATATTTTCTCCATAGAATATTTTTGAAAATGGATGCGTAAACGCGTGAATAATGCACGCATGTGGTATCAATTGCCCTCATCCGCGAACGATCTACTCCTGCTAGAAATACGATTCGCATTGGCTGAAGGCTATTTCGGCGGCTTCGCTAGGTGGCAATCGAAAAAGGAAACAGTCGCCCGACATCGGGTTTTTCCCGCATTTCCTCGTGAAAACCTGTGACTTAGATGATCACATTTCTGGAAATTACTCTCAGGCACATCCTGATGTTCGTCGTTGTTAAGTCAGGTCCCATTTTCTGCCCACTCTATTCTGTTCTCGTCTCAAAATGAGCACAAATCCATCAAATATAGAGAAAATCTCACTATCAAGGAAGTCTCCATACCTCCTGCCAGATACTGTGATTAGTCATGAATTTGGTGGCTGCGTACAAGGGATGAGCAGATTATCCATATCCGGTTGTCTGTTTTGCCGTTATCCGCGGGTTTTGGCCTATCTGTTATCCGCACCGTTATAAGGGCTTTTGGCGCCGGATAACCGTGCGGATAAGGCCAGAAATGGAGGCTTCATTTCGAAAGTTCTCAACAGAAGATAGCCTCTATTCCAAAACGTATTGCTCGATTTAGCGCATTTCAAGTCTAGTGGTTTACAGTTATTTTATAGCAAGATAGGATAAGGTAATACAGACTTGTACCTGCCCGAATAGAAATGCTGTTGCTCCTGTTTTCTGAGTAGTCCGACAAAAATCAAGCAGTAGCCTCGAAACCAACATTTGTAATACTTGTTAAATCATCAACAACGTTGGCTAGTGTTCGGCCGTTAACAACGTTGCATTTGGTGTTCTCGGAGCTCACCAATGAGCGGTGCCTCTTCCTCGCAAGGTTCCTTTCAAATATTCATTCAACCCTACTGTTTGTATCAATTTTTGAATGTACGTATTGATCGAATAGCATCAAAAATGAATACGTTCATATTAGTCAGTCAGCACCAGAATGCTTATCAGAAGTCCACGAAAGATATATGAACCCAACTTTCCCCTTCGGCTCCACCCACCCCAAAACAAAACCTCGGGAGGACAACCTTTAGATACATCACCCTTGTACTGAAAAGACACGGACACATATCATCCCAAGCAGCTACTGTGCCGATCAAGCCAACAAATATCCAAATGTCACTGGAAACTGTTGTATTTATGGCTAACTCTAGTGACCAACTTACACCTCTTCATAATGACGTCACCCTCAGTGTCGCGCCCAGGATGACGAATTTGATTACTATCAGAATGAAAAAATTGTGGTAATTCTTCTTCACAGTATTCATATCGTATCTTACTTTTATCATTATTAATATTGTCTTATAGAATATGGTGTTTTGTAGCATCTGGATCACTTATCCGTTATTCGATATCCGGTATCCGTTATCCGGTCGTTTTTGGCCTATCCGTTATCCGCACCGTTATCCGGGTCATGGAAGATCTCGTATCCGCCCATCCCTGCTGCATAGCAGTTTTGGCTATTTCAGAGATTTCGGAGAAGTTATTGGCGTGATAGCACGTCAATAACTTCGAGAGTGGAGAGCTCTTCACTCTCTCGTGTTATCACGCCAATAACGTCTCTGTTCTCCGAAACAGCCAAAACTGGTACGCAGCATGACTGATCACACTACCTGGAGAAAGGTGTGGAGACTTCCTCGACAGCGAGATTTTTTTCTTTACATTTGATGGATTCGTGCTTATTCTGAGACGAGCAGAGAAGAAAGCAGGCAGAAAATGGAATCTGATTTAACAGCGCCGCCCATCAGAAAGTGGCTGAGAGTAATTCCAGCAATTTGAGCAACTGGTTCACAGATTTTTACGAGAAAATGCGAAAACAACTCGATGTCGAGCTAGTGTTGCCTTCTTCGATCGTCACCTAGCGAAGCCACCGGAATGGCTGCGGGCAATTCTCACTGTATTTATAAATCAGGTCTACAGTGTGTACTTTTCAGCCAGTTTTGAGTGCACTACCGTTAACAATGAGCACCTGAAAAATTGAGATAAGCAGTTTGGAATGCCCGACGCTTATCATTGAGGATGTCCTCAGAATCTTTACAAGAAATGGGAGTGGGAGACTGTTTTGAATCAATGGCCCATGGAAGCTCATAGAAATTTTGAAGTTACGTACTCAGACATTCGCGCAGTTCTAGGCTCGGCCTTGAGCAGCACTAGTTTTATGGCTTTTCGAGAAGAGCTACGAACTTGTCAGTTCTTTATCATCTTTACCATAAAACTGTAGTCTTATAGTATTCATGTGATATCAGCAATTATATTGGGTCTTGAGCAAATATTGCTGCAATTGTGGGGCGACAGTGCTGTCAAAAATACATGCTTAAAGCGTGTGGAAGCGCCCGAAACCTGCAAAAAACTATCTTTCATAGAAATCCTTTAAAAATACTGTAATAGCAAAAATATCGAGAAATACACGTCAAACTGGGGGTCTTGGGCCAGGCCAACCAAATTCTCTGATGAAATCCACACCCAAAAAAACAAACAACATCACAATTCAGGATGAAACTAGGAAATTTTGGACAAAAAAAGAAGTAAAATGAGGAAAAAACTCATGATCTCGCTACGAAATTTCCTAAAAAGTAATGTACATACAAATATTAGGCACAACCAATATCTTCAACAATTCTAGACAAAGTTAGGGAATTTTGGGCTTTGCATTGAGTTAAACTGAAGCTCGACAAAAAAATGGACCAAATCCCTCACGCATGAATGCAAATACATACATATATTGAACATAATCAATTTCTTCTCAGATAAAGTGAGTATAGGGAGCAGTAAGTAAAAGAATGACCGGTAAATGAGTAAATGATGAGGTATTTATGAAGAGAAAAATGACAAAAAATATTATATATCTAGCGCACGTGCACTTTGCAATGCTTAACGAATTAAGTGCTCTCGAAACTTTATGAGAACTTCGAAAACTTTTTATTCAGAGAAAAAGCACATGTGTGCTAAGAATCCAAGAGAAGTCAAATAGGTGAAGCAAAAAATCAAAAACATCTAAGCAATTAATCGCGTTTTCAGCACCAGTGTGGAAAAATTAAGGATTTCATTGGAGCAACTGAGTATTGAGGAAAAAGTGAGGCTAGGATTGTGTGGCACATAGATGAGCGAGACTGCCGTCCGATGAGGCCATTGAACCGAGGTATTTGAACGCAGTGGCTCTCGGGAGATTCATGCCATTAACTTTAATAGTGCCGGGCTCGTGTTCGTCGGTGGTCAGGTACACGGTCTTCTTAATGTTGAGGCGAAGGCCAAACCGTGCCAGTCGGTCACTCCACGCTTGCGTCTGCGGTTCAAACTCATCCTTGTCTTCAGATGCTAGCATTACGTCGTCGGCATACAACAGCGTCCAAGGCACCGGTCTTTGAAGGTCCTTTGTGAGGGCATCCATGACAACGATGAAAAGGAGCGGAGAGAGAGCTGAGCCTTGGTGTAAACCAACGGTTATGGGGAACTGTGCCGGCTGCCGCCTGCACTTTACTCCTATGATCGGCGTGAAGCATCTGCACCAAAGATGTGCGGAAGTAAAATTTTAAATCCCGTAAAACCTAAAACGTAAAACGGAAGGCCAAAAATGGGCGGAAAACGGAATGCGTAAAACGGAAAACGGAAAATTCCGCACTCCCCTGATTTGCACCCATCTGAGAAGCTCCTCCGGAATGCCTTGAAGCCGCATTGCGTACCAGATTACTTCGTGCGGAACGCGATCGAAGGCCTTCTCCAGGTCGAGGAACGCTAGGTGCAGTGGCCGTTTCTTCTCACGATGCTTCTCGATCAGGAGACGGGCAGCATGGATGGCATCGGTAGTGCCGCATCCGGGTACAAAACCGCACTGGTTCGGGGATAGTTGAACAATTTCACGAATCCGGCGATCAATGATACGCTCGAAGATCTTCATGGTGTGCGGCAACAGACGGATTGGCCTATAGTTCGCGCAATCTGCGGGACTGCCCTTACCTTTCCAGATCGGGATGGTGATGCTTCGTTGCCAGTCCTCGGGCACCTTCTTCTCCGCTATTGCCAAGTTGAAAAATTTCGTCAACCATTCGGCGGAGCTCCAACCCTGTGCCTTCCACACTTCCGCTGCCATATCATCTGGACCAGTCGCCTTGCCTAGCTTCATACGTTTCAATGCAAGCATGGTCTCTTCGATGGTGATCGGCTGTACCGGTCCGAAGGTGGGTGGGATTTCTGGGACAGAAGGATGTGCAAATTCTTCCGTGGAGACTTTCTCAAAATAATCCCTCCATCGTTGCGTCGCCATCTTGCGGTGAGAAGATGGCCTTGTTCATCGTTAACGCCGTGAAACTTCTCGACATCGTCTGCTTGGCGCTGACGCGACTTCGCAAGTCGGTAAATAAAGCGTTCACCGTCTTTCGAGTCCAACTTCTTACAGACTTCATCGTAATGAGCCGCTTTCGCAGCGGCCACGGCCTTCTTCGCAGCCCTCTTCGCCTCCCTGTAACTGCTCCAGTTGCCTGCCGTTTTATTGTCAAGGAAGAGATGGTACAAACGCTTCTTTTCGCGAACTTTCGTTTTCACTTCCTCCGTCCAAAGCCAAGTCTTTCTTTCGATCTTCCGTCGGTCTGGTTTGGTAGTGCCAAGTTCGGAACGAGCTGCTGCAAGGATATTATTGGTAGCCCCTTGCCATGTCTCATCTACGTTCGTGACAGGTGGCAACTTGATCTTGGAGATGACATCTACTTGTCTCTCTCTTAGTCTCCACCACCTGATTCGAGCCGGCCCACATCGCTCGACGCGCCTCTGATTTGGCGGAGTGATTTTCATCGTGCAGATTAGCGGTCGATGCTGGGACGTGACCGTCTCGTAAGGCACAACTTTTGCGTCCGTGACAAGCTTCTGGTCTCGGTACCTCACGAGGACGTAATCGATCTGTGTCTTGTTGCCACCACTGTAGAAAGTAACAAGGTGGGATGGTCGCTTTCGGAACTTCGTGTTCGCTATGACAAGATTGTGAGACTCGGCATAGTCGAGTATACGCTCACCATCGTCGTTGCGCACCCCGTATCCGAAGCCACCGTGGCACCTGTAGCCGTCTTTCGTCACTCCTACGTGGCCATTCAGGTCTCCCGCAATGATGATCGTGTCTTCTGTAGCGGTATTCATGAACGTCGGCGGGAAGGTTTTAACCCACCCGCCGGGTGGACGAGATTCGCGGGTAGAAAATTTGTATTCATGAAAACGGCCGGTATCTTCCCTGCCTACCCGGCGGGTGGACGGGAAGGTTCCCGCTTACCCGACCATCTAGGCCTCGGGAAGTTCTACCCGTTGATGGATTTCTGTGACATTTTTCAATATTATTGCGTTTCATTGACGAATCTTGACGTACTAATGCGTTCTCAAGATTCAGAAGAGTTTTATGTTGCTTTCCACTTACAATTAGTTAATTGAATGCTATGTTCACTCCGTACTTATTTGTTTTCACTACCCAAACAATATCTCTTTTTTATTTTCAGATATGTGTGTTTTTCAGATATTTCAGATATTTTCAGATATTGCCTGGACTTGTGTTTTAGTTATGCCATTTCGGGCTCACGCAACCCATTTGTTGTTCTAGCTTTACTAGTTTTATTCTACAGTTTTATCGCCTACACTTGCCGAGTCTTATGATTTTTGCCTTTGTATGGCACGCCTGTACGGTGTAATAAACAAATAAATAACAACCCCTCTACGCGAAATTTGAGAGGATTTCACGCAGTAATGTATCTACAGTAGCCCTGCCCTAGCCCTATAAAATGTGTTTACGGTACAAAATGGATAAGATATTCGTGTTCAGCACCTCAAACACCCCCCCCCCCCGCCCCTCCCAATTTTTGGCGATTTTTTTTGGAGATTTCGAGGTATTTTGAAATAGTGCTTTTTTCTTTTCGGATAGATGCCATTTTTTGGGTGATCACTGGTAGTGAGCAATCAAATAACACACATATCTGAAAATAAAAAAAAAGATATTGTTTGTGTAGTGAAAACAAATAAGTACGGAGTGAACATAGCATTCAATTAACTAATTGTAAGTGGAAAGCAACATAAAACTCTTCTGAATCTTGAGAACGCATTACTATGTCTAGATTCTTCAATGAAACGCAATAATATTGAAAAATGTCACAGAAATCCGTCAACGGGTAGAACTTCCCGAGGCCTAGATGGTCGGGTAAGCGGGAACCTTCCCGTCCACCCGCCGGGTAGGCCGGGAAGATACCGGCCGTTTTCATGAATACAAATTTTCTACCCGCGAATCTCGTCCTCCCGGCGGCTGGGTTAAAACCTTCCCGCCGACGTTCATGAATACCGCTACAGAAGCCACCGTGAGGAAGAGGAACAGAGGAAGAATGAAAGAGAGGCTAAAGAAGTGCAAAAGAACAATAAAGGAATAAAAAGAATTTAGAGAGGTTGCGCGGAATAGTGAAAATTGCGATAAAAAAGATGAACGCGCACTTAAAACAATCAAGGAAGAATTAAGGAAGAGAGAAAGGATGATAGAGACGAGGAGAAAGTGAAGAAACAAAAAAGAATACAAAAAAGTCGTGGAAGAAGGTTTGCGCGTAGGGATAGTCAATTTGCGAGGAAAAAACAGATAGGAGCGCGATGAAAATAACTGAAAAGGAGAAGGAAGAAGATGAGAGGGAGGCGGAAGAAGTGCAGAGAAACAAAATAAAAAAAAGTATGAGAGAACATCAGGGGGCTGTCCTTCGCTTGCTAGAGCTAATTGTGGAACAGAAAACGACTACTCTAGGGACATACACGGACAGTGGTTGGTGGGTCAGGGTAGGATAATACGAGCATAGTGATTGCATTATCTCGTATGCAGCTAGAAGCTCAAATAGAAAACTCAAATGAATAGAGAAATAGAAAAATCAAATGAAGCCTGAACGAAATCGAAAACAATGCTGATCATTCGTTCATTGTAGGCTACTCGATATTACTACGCAAAGTCTGAGAGCTAGGAAAGAAAAAATTTGCAGACATACAATTCCCCCGAATATTCGAAATTACTCGATTATTCGAAAAGAAATCGAATCGAATATCGAATAAATTGGAAAATGGACTTTTTCGAATAATCGAATTTCGAACAAATTCGGAAATCAGCTTTCTTCGTGTAGTTGAATTTCGAATTATTCGAATTCGAATGTTTATTCGAATTTTTTATTCGAATACGTTATTCGGTCCGAAGTATAGTCCGCAGCAACTGGTCGGCAGTGCCACTCAACTTGGCAGCAATAATGCTATTTCCAACACTGTTGGACTTCTGCCGAATGGGCGGAGCAATGGGCGGAACAGGCCTCCGCCCATCGAGACTAGTGCTGCTCGAATGTCTGAGTAGTTTCGATTACGCAGCTTACAAATCTGTTAGGGCATGAAGGTGTGTCATGACTGCGAATTAGGCAAAAGCGGAAAAATGTTTCATAAAATCTAGAGTTGCTGTCGTGAGCTCAGAAATAAGACTGCCGCTATACTCCTCGAGGAGTATGGCGGCAGTCTAAGGCACCAAGGTTATTTTAGATGCTGATCACAATGGTACTAGAGAAAAGGTTCGATGGTCTTCGGGAAAGAGGGTGGAACAGTTTGGGGGGGGGGGTCCAATAATTATGAAACGCACTGTATTTTGTTCCTTCAGATATACGTCGCTGGTGGCCGACACAAGGGTACACACGCAAATTCCGTGGAGTGTTATAATGTTGTCACGAACAAGTGGGCTGAGGTGATCCCTCCTATTCTTGACGATCGTGAAGCAATATCGCATCTCCTGGAAATGTATCCAGTTGATTTCAATGACAATTGCAATGATGTTGCTGAAGATTCCATAATAAGGTTTACTTTACCTTATCCAAAATTGTTGCATTCAAAATGCTTCATTTCCTTTGAATTCGTCATCCTCCTTACCTGGAACGTTTGCTTGCCTAAAAACAAAGTATTAGGTTGGCAACTAAGTCTTTGGGCTTGATGAGATGTAATAATCAAAACTTATTCAAAAATTCATGAAGATAGTTTTGGATCAAGATTTCCTTCTGAGCGTTTATGAAATCAACCAGGAGTTTCGTTATGTAACAATCAATATCAGAGCAAACTTGTTTCTCTATAAAGCGTGCGAGCAGAGGATTTTGTACTCAACCAAAAATATTATATTCTTATATAATGTGATACCTTGTGCTTCAACAAGCTAACGTTCCAGTTTGGACAGATAACAAATTCAAGGGAAATGAGGCATTTTTTGAACAATTTTGAATAAGGCAAAGTAAACCTCATGACAGAATCTTCGACGAGCATCACTGGCAGATGAGCATTGATCAAAGACATTATACAAATCAATTCCCTTGAGGTAAAGCACTTTAATCTACAAAGATATCATGCATGGGTACTAAAGTTGGTAAACTCTAAAATGTTCACTGTTTAAATAGATAAATTTCGAGTAAATGTAAATATTAGGTGTTAACACAAGTTCGTGCTTTTTTTAGTTGCGATTTTTTCCGCCCCACTGCCATTTTTCTCTAACATGCATTATACCTTCTGAAAGCGCTTTCCTTCTTTAGCTTTGAGAAGTTTGATGTCCATCTAGACCATATGATTCCTACGGAGCAATTCCTATATCTTCATGAAAGAAATCTGCTCGGTGGAAACGGTTGGTGTCATTGAGAGCAAACATATCTTCTTTGAGCTTAAAAATAGCTAATAATCGGTTATTTCAAGCAAAGCATCTCTTTCATACCTAGCACAGCGTGCCGTTTTGATGGCCATTCGAGCTTCAATTGATTGACAGGATACATGGCTATCGGTTGCGCTGTTTTTTATTAACTCGTTGTTCAACTTCGCAGGCTTAAAACTCGAGCAAGCTATCGCTTTAAGAAAAACCGTTCACAACATTCTTGTAGAGGAAGGATAATCCTTTCGAAATTTGTATGACTTTTTCCTAAAAGATTGCAAATTGGTGGAGAAATGTGCATTCGAAAAAAAAGCGCAAAAATTTACGTTAACACATAATATTAGGCCAAGCCAGCAAAATCTATGTTTGCTGTTGATCTATTGAGAAAGAAGGGCATTTTGAGTTGTTTGAATTGGTCGATCTCTGCATTTTGACATCGAGCCGAATGTCAGCTAGAGACGATCCCTATCTGGCGATCATCCCTTGATTCCCTCTTTAAGAAAGGAAGGATTCTTCTCCACAGTGGACTCAGGTAACACAGTGCATCCAGTGCATGCATTTTCCTACTTTGACCTCGAATATCTATATTCCAAATTACTTTCGGTACTGGTGTTCATGTTTCAGCACTACAGCCAGCACTCAGGTTCGTGACGCAGTATTTAATCGGTTGATAGGCGTTTGCTGTACCAGGATCCCAGTTATTATGAGCACTAGCGAAATGGTTGATTTTGCTAAAACCTACGCGATACACGGTTTCGTGTGCTTGGCCTGTTAAGAATGTGTGGTTGTGGTAAGCAAAGGCAGTGATCGTAAACAAAACAATTCAACAAACAGAACAGTTCGAACAAAACAAGTCGATTCATGCTTTTCTTTATTCGGTTGTTAGGCTAAGACAGTTTTTATATCTCGAAGATATGAATACTCCAAAAATTAAGAGTTTCCATGGATGTCTGTCAGGTGACAGCACCAACGACGGGATTTACTGCACTAAAATCACGACTGTACTTGACTTATTTTCTGCATCCTGACGACTACTGAGTTGAGTCGCCTTTAGGTCGCTCCAATGGGGAAGAACCGCTCTTATTCCGTTGCGGCTTTTCTCGAGAGAAGATTATATGTTTGTGGAGGGCGAGATGGATCCAATATCTTTGCTTCTGTGGAGGTAAGAACGAGAGAAAATCTAATAAGTTCTTTCTGTTTTTATGTCCCCTTCTTGTGGCTTCATTAAAACCGTTAGAACAGCGGACGTGGCAGTCTCTGCCTTACTCTGAAGTGCAGGGGAAATACATTTGAGGAGAAGGGAATGACATACAGAAGATGTACTTGCCTGAATACGACTTATACATATTACCCGGCAATAATTCTGGCTG
Organism: Ancylostoma caninum; assembly: GCA_037903475.1. Taxonomy (NCBI): domain Eukaryota; kingdom Metazoa; phylum Nematoda; class Chromadorea; order Rhabditida; family Ancylostomatidae; genus Ancylostoma; species Ancylostoma caninum. Next base: position 59,917 of record JBAJFG010000260.1, read on the forward strand.
ACGGTAGAACTTCTCGGGCTGAAATTCGTGAACGCATGGCTAGTTGAAACTAGGCTAGCTAACCTACTTCCACGCGCCGCTTCTTTTGGAGCTACCTAATCCATGCGATAAGCAATAACATTAACCAAGATTGGTTTGCTTCTTTATTGTTTTATGAATCCCAGCCCTCGGCCATTAGCTGTGAGGATGTATGTCGATAAAAAAACGCAGACCAATATGGTGACTGTTCGCAATGTGCTCTAGAGGCTATGAGCAATACCTTTGGCGAGATTTTGTGCTCGCCTATGAATTTTTCCATGAAAAAAATACACTTGCCGATGCAACTACGTAGGGCTATTATGAGTTGGATATAACGACTAGCGCCCTTTCGGGACGTTAGATTGCGCCAAAGCGTACTCGTATCCTGGTGTCCTCCACACTATTGAGGGCCTGTTTTCCATCGGTGGACGCAATCTGGCGTCTTCCGCACTGCTGGACCAAAGCGAACCTCTCCTACATTGGTGGACCCGTATTCTGGCGTCATCTTCACGTTGGACCACAATGGTCCCATTGACCATCAGTTGAACCGTATCCTAGTATTCTCCACTTTATTAAGTCACGGCAGACCCTTCCTCCATTGGTGGACCCGTATCCTCGTGTTCTCCACACCACTGGTCCACGGAGGGCCTTTGCTCCATTGGAGGACCCGTATCCTGGTGCTACCCGCACCACTGGGCCATGGAGGCCTTTCATCCAGGTGAGGGCCCGCATTCTGGCGTCTTCTTCACGGGTAGGCTAAGCCGGACGCCTTCTTCTTGGGCGGTCTTGCACCCTGGCATTCTCCACATTACTGGACCAAAACGAGCCAATATCCTGGCGCTCTCCACCATTGGGCCACGGCTTACCTTTCCTCCATTGGTGGACCAGCATTCTGGTGTTTTCCTCACTGTTGGGCCAACCGGACCCTTATGCCATCGGTGGATCCATATCCTAGCGTCCCACACGTTATTGAACCACAGCGAACCGATCCTATAATGGCCGATCTGCATGCTGGTGTGCTCCACACTATTGGGCCATTCAGCCGTCGCTCAACCGTTATTCTGGTGTTTTTCCTCACAATTAGGCCAAGGACCCGCTCTCCATCGGCGAAGCCGTATCCTAGCGTTTTCACCACTTTTGGCCACGGCACACCTGATTTCTATCAAGCCCCGTACACCTTGTAAATCTCGAGAGTAAGAGTATCCCCAGACTTCCCAGTTCAAAATGAATAAAAATGAACCGGCGATACAAGAGATAATTGTCGTGGAAATGATACATATCGATTGCCACATTACATCGCCATAGATCGCCGCCAAACGAAGCTCATCGCCTGTACTCTCACGTTTGAAGCCTCCTCATTCTCTTTATCCATGTGGCGATCGCCGGCCGTCGTGGTATCGCGACAGCAGGCTGTAGTGGCGATCGCCACGATTGCTGGCGAAGTCTGGGAATACTCAAATGGTAAAGGCTTGGGAGTTACTCAGAAATTTTGATTAGGTACTTGTTGATTTTGATCAACTATTGGTTGATTATTTACACAATGTCTTGCCTTGCTAAGTTGAAGCGTTTACTCTGTATGTTAGCGCGCAAGCTTTCTAGAAATAAACGGATTTCTTGACTGCACAATTGCATCGAGACCTCATCAGGAGACGCTGCTGAAGCATCCACCAGATTAGGCGACCGCATAGGTCCAGCCACCACCCAGCTTTCGAAACGCTACAGACATCCCTTCAGTGATGGTGCTTACATCGTCGCAACAGTGGAAGGGTGGTTTTCATGCTGCATACATTGTGCAGCCTGAAAGCTTGTAAACAATCCCTCACTCCTATGCTGCGAGACTGCCAGCAAAGGTGATGAAACCACCATCCCGTGCATGCGGCAGAGCCAACAGTGACGTAATTAGCGAGTCCCGAAGCGAACGTGTCTAAGTCCCTAAAAACCGGCCATTTCGCCTCGCAGTCTGCGCCTCAAAATTGCCGGTGTCTATGACTGCCGCAGCGTTATGCAACGATATCTCTAGCCGCTCTAGCCTCCTTACGGCGCTTTGTTTAATAGATGTCTACCGACACAGAAGGCGGACGATTATGTCAGCGGAGCAGATTTCAGTTGTTTGATAAAACGAATGGTAGTGAATTTTGCTCATGAATCTTAAAGGAGAACGTGGTGGGCTTAATTCATTCCATTTTTGAGGGCAGCACTTACGGAAGTCTTTTGCCCTTTAGGTCTTGAGCAATTCGTGATCAAAAGGATTTAGAGTTCAATTTGGCAACAGGAGCGGCAGTGGGAACTTTTGCCTTCACGAGTAATAGAGGGTTATACCGGGATCAGTGGGATCACTAGGCAGCAAGTTTAGCAAGTGTTTATGTTAGCACTGAGCTCCAAAATTTTCATGAAGGAATAACAACTGTTAGCTGATTGGAGCAATGAATTCGTGTTAAACTCTCTCATATTAGCCTTTCTTCCACAAATTTCGACCCGTTTTTACTGCTGTGATCTGCTTCCCCCCATTTACTCCCTTTTCATTGACTACTGTTCTCTATGATCGCTTTTCACATGAAGCATCCACTTCCTCAACTATTGTGGGTGCTAACATTGTGTAGTTTTTATATTTTATTACAAGGTCTCATTTTTATTCCTGAGTTATGACATTATGATTAACATTTCATTTTCCCTTTATCTGCGCTTTCTGTCCCTTCCACCCCAGAACTTCCTATGGGTATTGCCTTTAAACAGGCGTCTAGCCGTCCGCGGATTGCGCAGTTGGTACGGCAGCGGATATGGAAGATTAGCCGTGTCACAAAGTCACGTCATTTCATCCTGCTCCGTTGTATCGAAAACTTTGCGCGGTCAGTAGCCCTTTAGCTTGACAGTGAATTTGGTGGAATTTTCCGTGATCTAATGAAATTGGCTACTTTCATCTGACTACATAGCTGGAAAGCTCGTTTGCTAGGCAATGAAACGATGCTCGCGAAATCTCTTGGTTCTTGTCTTTGGAGTACGCATTTCCAAATTTTGAGGAAAGTATGAATTTCCTTTCCAGAGTAACATTTTCTGACATGTGTGTTGAGTTTAAAGTTCAACTTCCAATATAGGTCTACAACCCTGAAGAAGACTTATGGCAAGATGGAGTGGCCATGAAAGTACCGCGATTCGGAGCTTGCATAGCAGTACTCGACGACCATATCTATGGTGAGGACTAGTATGACGTGAACGCGACTATTGGTAACGAGTCTAGAAATGGACGCACCTTACATGTTCTGGAATTTCAAGTTTCTCTTTTGCGATTCCAAGACTTTTACCTTCGACTGCACATTACGTATTCGGAAACCAAAATTCAAACATTTTCCTGCGGATCCCAAGCCAGTATTTGTTTATACGACGCTGGACCAGGATCTTGAAACGAAAAAGCACCAAGTTAAACAAAAACATGCAAAAAAACTTCTCAACAAACAAAAACGAACTCAAAAAAATCGTATGCTAACTTCACAATCGAAGGGTTGTGACAGACTGACAATTACATCGCGAGCGTGATGCAACTTTCACTAGAGGATGACTCGTCGTCAGAAAAATGTGATCTTCAGAACTAATATTAGGTTGTTACATAATTTTCCGCTGTCTTAAGGAGTGTTTATACTTTTTCGCAATGCGACGACGTCGCGACGACGGTCACGACACGCGCGACGAGACGGGTAGCGAAGCCGTCGCGTCGCTTCGTCACGCCATGCTGAACGTCGCAAATTTACGTACCCACGCAAAATTACATGCACACCCCGATTTGGGGGGATTATGAGTTTCCACGGACTGTTTTGGACCTCATTTTACCATTTCTGCTCTGGAATGTTCAGAAAAAGTTCTCAGGGATTTTCACTGGTGATCTTTGTGATGGCTGCAATTTTGCAGTGTTCTTCGCCGAGGATGTTTCTTTCCAGGATATGGAAGAACGCATTTTCTCATTTATTTATTCAGAGTTTTTTTTGCATTTGAGTTATCAGGATGGTTTTGTTCTATGCATACATTGTTTTAGTGCAGTGCTTCGACGCTTTGTGTTTTCCCCCGTTCACGTGTGTTCTAGTAGTACTGCCAGGCATTTTTTGGTCGTTGTTCTAGTGTCTCGATTTGATGTTTTTTGGTTCTTTGCTGGTCGGATGTGTGAGTTTCTGATCTATTTGAGAGTTCCGTTTCATTACCTCACGTTCTAGCCCCACGCTTTTGATCTTTTCCAGTCTTTCACTGGTTAGACGTGTTATCTTGTGATTTCTGTGGTGTGCGGGTGGAGGTCTTGCACCGACTTCACCACAAAACCACACCGGAATGTGAAAAATCATACGTGTCGGAGCGCAGGACTACCTTATATTCACCTGTGGATCAATATCGCGCTGATCGAACGCCGTTCTGAAGCACCTGCACAACAATGTCTGCGTGGAAGGGGAACGATTCCGACAGCTCGAATTCAAAAGAAGATCTCTAGATCAATATATGGATGTAACTTGTATACCTACATTGTGCTCTTCCACGGCTCGGCTTGCAAGTTGTAAGTAGTAACCTCTCGTAAACAGCCGGCAACATTAGGAAATTAAAAAACGCAACATCAGCGAAATCATCGCGTCGTTTTTCAAGAAAAAGTATAAACAGGGCGCGACGTCTCCTCGCGACGTCACGTCGCGATACGCCAACTACCACATCGCGACCATTGTTTGCGCATGCATCCACTCGGGACCCGTCGCATTTCAACAGTTTGCTGGGACGCGACGGTCGCGTCGCGCCGAAGTATAAGGAGTGTTTATACTTCGGCGCGACGCGACCGTCGCGTCCCAGCAAACTGTTCATATGCGATGGGTCCCGAATGGATGCATGCACAAACAATGGTCGCGATGTGGTAGTTGGCGATTCCCATCGCGACGCGACGTCGCAGGGCGACGTCGCGCCCTGTTTATACTTTTTGCTTGAAAACGACGCGATGGGACGAATTCGCGTCGCGCCTGCTAGCAGACGCGACGCGATGGTTTCGCTGATGTTGCGGACTAGAATTGACCACTGTTCCATGGTTTTTGGAGTAGTTTTGGCCCAAAACCTACGGAATAAGACGAATTCAGTTGGAGATGTGAATGTGAACGAACCTGGACGCGTCGTATGCTTTTTAGGTAGTGATTTTGTGAGCTTTTTATGTTTCTGATGTTGTCTTCTGTTTATGAGCGGTTACTACTTACAACTGGTCAGCCGAGCTGTAGAAGAACACAATGTGGGTATACACGTTACTATATTTATTTATATTTATTTATTTATAAAATGCACCTTAGGTGCTCTAATTATAGAACAGAAATATATAGACTTACACATACACGTACCGGTTGGCGACAACACAGTTAACTAATAGGCAATTACCACTACCTGTAGCTGCTGGGGTGACCATTACAGTACCTAGTTGTTCATGAAATCATTGGAGGAATAGATAAATTATTGTTTTGAGATATTATTTCTGTCAAAAAGATAAGATTATCAACTGAACAGTAGGTAGGGATAGAATCAGCCTGGGCAACGCAACTAACATACGTTATTCTGGGGCGGGCCGAAATAGGTACCTCTTTGATCTGATACGAACCCCAGGCGTAAGACCCAGGCCCAAGTCTGCAACTGAGGTACACATGGGTGTACCGATCTGCCAGTCAGAACTTGTTGATCCTTCCATAGATCGATAGTATGGGCACATAGTATAAGATATCAAGTAAGTTTTCCTAAGTCAATTGCTTCTTAAAATAATAGATATTAGAGTAGATATTATTTGTATATAGATATAAGTAGTCATGTAGGTAGTTGTTGAGACGGTCCCCCCATGCAGCGACAGGATCAAAAGGCATCAGGTGTGTTGAAAAGAGACATCAAATCAATTTTGGATAAGGATCTCTTGAAGTGACTAATGCTTCTCAAAGAAAGAAGAGATAGGGGTATTTTGTTAAGCAGTTGAGCACAACGTGGAAAAAAGGAGGTATGTAGAGTCCCAGTGTATCGTCGTCCAGCAGAAGGGCAGACAATGTTGAAACAAGCACGACGGATGTGAGTCGGTCGGAAAGTCCAGAACTTTGAGGCTTTGATTCCAACATCTCCACGAATAATTTTAATTGCCAAAACCAAATCTGCAATCAAACGTCGGTAGTAAAGGCTTTTAAGACCCAATTTCTTCAACCTCGACTGATAAGAGGGTAAAGAATTGGGGTAACTAGGATCAGGAAAAACACGGTAGTATACTAGTCGTGTAAACAGTCTCTGGACACTTTCGATTTTATCTATGTCCTTTTTAAGATGAGGATTCCATACCTGGCTAGAATATTCTACCAAAGGCAGAATGCACGATTTAAAGAGACGTATCAGGATCTTTACATCTGAACAGTGAACATTTCTAAAAAGAAAGAATAGAGTCTTCTTAGCACGGTTTACCATTTTGTCAATATGTATTGAGAATCTTAGGTTATTTTGTATGATGACTCCTAAATCTCGGTTAAATTGGACGGTATTTAGTGGTAGATTGGAACAAATAGTCTCTCCTAGATTAATACTTCCGAATGAGATTAGGTAGCTCTTTGAAAAATTAATTTTTATGTTCCACAAATTTGCCCAGTCGTTCATTGCACATATGGATCGATTTAGTGCTTCAAGGACTGTGTCTTTATTGTTGCTATCAAAGCTTCCAAAAACTTTAATGTCGTCAGCATAAGCCGCAACTTCGATGTTAGGATGCGTCTTAAGCAAGGCAGGAAGATCCATGGTGTATATGATAAAAAGCAGAGGGGACAGGACACCTCCTTGAGGTACTCCCGAACAACAACTACGGACTGACGAGGAGATGTTGTTGAGGCGTACAAAAAATTTCCTATCAGTCAAGTAGGATGTGAACCAATTCAAGAGATTGTTCCTAATTCCAATGGCTTCTAATTTTGCAACGAGAAAATTGTGATCAACCGTATCAAAAGCTTTGCTCAGATCGAAATATATGACCAGTGAGGATTTTCCCTCACTTGCGGCCTTTACCCACTGATGATAGGAACAGATCAAGTTTGTGGTAGTAGATAATCCCTGGAGGAACCCATGTTGCTCATCGGGAATGATTTTTAAAGGAGTAATCCAAGACATGAGTTTCTTTTTGATCAGTTTCTCCATAACTTTGCATGTTGTAGGAAGAATGCTTATGGGCCGATAATCTTTTAATTTGCAAGCCAGATTCACTTTAGGAATCGGGGTTACTGAAGCGATTTTCCAAATTTGTGGAACTTGGCCCAGTAGCATACTAACGTTGAAAATATGTGTAAGTGGTACGGCTAATTCACCGGAATAGACTTTGTAAAAGTATGGTGGTATGCCTTCAGCAGTATACGACATAGATCCCTTGAGAGATTTCAATGTTTTCGATACTTCAGATACATAAAATGTGGGGATGGGACAGTCATCATTAGTATATGGCTCGAGAACTGGGCAAAAGGTACTAGGAGTTGAAAACACCTCGCAGAAATAGTCAGCTAGGGCTTTGGTTTTTGTTTCGTTCGAGATAAATCTGTTGTCACTATCATCAGTGAGAGTAGGTGCACAAGGGTTCCCCCTAGATCTTGACTTTATGTAAGCATAAAGCTGCTTCATATTTCTCGTAGCTGCCATTTTTTTCTCTTTATAGGAAATAAAACGCTTGAGATGGTGGTTAAGATTGCGACATACCATTTGATAGGTTGAATTATGGAGAGGATCGGAAATTTGATGGAAAAGTCTCGATTTCTGAAGCATAAGATTCCTTATATGGCGAGGATACGAATAAAAATGATTTTTGATGATTTTGAGGGGGACATAAGTGTTGATTATTGACTGAACAACATCCAGGAAGCGAGAGTAGACATCATCAACATCTGTATAATTATTGAATACTTGAAGCCAGTCAATAGACTTGAGGGCATCTTTCATGATAGTAGTATCGGCAGAACGATAGTCGTAAACTTCAATGCTCGCTTCCATAGCCGGCTCTAGTCTGTATTCAAACGAAACAATGTTATGATCGGATACACCTAGAGGAGGATGGACTCTAACATTTGATATTGAATCGTCCGATGAAAGAATGACATCGAGGATATTATTGTCTCGGGTTGGATAAAATACATTTTGCTGAAGACTGCAACTATTGAAGAATGAGAGGAACTTCGAAGCTTTACTACATGATGAAGTGCCTTCAACCCAGTTTATTTCGGGAATGTTGAAGTCCCCAAGCACAATAGTTTTTCGTGGGAGTGCCATAAGATCAGCTAGAGTCTCTATCAACAGGTCATCATCCGAAGTTGTTACTTGGTTGTTACTTGGTGGGCGGTACCCCAATAAGAAACGATGGATATTATGTGCACTCACAAATAAATCAATACCAATCACATCAGTGTTCATATCTTTAATACAAATAGAATCGAAGAGAAAATCATTCTGCAAAAGAACACAGACACCACCTCCTTTTTTGTTACCCCTATCTTTTCTCACAATGTAATATGGAAAATCACCAATTATTTCCGAGTCGGCTATGGATGGAGACAACCATGTTTCGGTAATAAAGGCGATGTGGGGCTTCAGAGAGGAGAATAGATAATGCAAGTCATTGATTTTATTCCTCAAACTTCTGGCGTTTAGAAAACAGCACCTGATATGGTGGTTATTATCAAAACTATATATATTATATATTGATCTAGAGATTTTGTTCTGAATTTGAGTTATCGGAATCGTTTCCCATTCATGTAGACATCAATGTAAAGGTGCTTCAGAACAGTGTTCGATCAGTGCGGTATTGATTTATAGGTGAATGTAGGTTAGTCCTGCGCTCCGACACTTCTTATAATTTTTCACGTTCCGGTGTGACTTTGTGCAAGACCCCCCCCCCCATCACACAGAAATCACAAAATAACACGTCTAACCAGTGAAAGATTGAAAAAGATCAAAAGCACGGGGCTAGAATATGACTAAGTGAACGAAACTCCCAACTAGGTCAGAAAATCACACATTCGACCAGCACAGGACCAAAAACATCAAATCGAGGCACTGGAACAACGTACATCTTGAACAAGGAAAACCTTGGTAGTACTACTAGAACACACCTGAACAGTGAAAAAAAGTGTTGAAGCACGGGACTACAACAATGTATGCATAGGAGAAAAACCATTCTGATAACTCAAATGCAAAAACAAATCTCTGAACATACAAATAAATGAGAAAAACCCGCAATGCTTTCTTCGATATCTTGGAAACAAATATTCTTGGCGAGGAGCCCGTCTCAAAATTGCAGTCCCCGCAGAGATCACCACTGAAATTCGCTGAGAACTTCCTCTAAACATTCTAGACCAGAAACGGTACCACGAGCTCCAAAACAGTCCGTGGAAACCCATGATCCCCGCTAAATCGGGGTGTGCATGTGGTTTTGCGTGGGTACGTAAATTTGCGACGTTCAGCATGGCGCGATGGGGCGGCGCGACGGCTCCGCTGCCCGTCGCGTCGCGCGTGTTGTGGCCGTCGCCGCGACGCCATCGCGTCGCGAAAGAGTATAAACACTCCTATAAACGCTCCTTTAGCATAGGGAATTTCGAACGTTTGTAATAGATGATTCCCGATTAGGTCTCTTCTAATCGGGAATCATCTATTAAAACGTCTTTTTAGAGCGCTTGATCTCACGAACATGCCGGAGTGTGAAATATATTCCTTCATCCTCTTTCGAAGATGTAATTGACTTCGGAATGATCTCTTCAAGAATGCAAATATGGTAACAACACTTGCACGGATAATAAGTGGACCATAACGTTGCATGAGGCTAACCAAATTTAAGTGCAGTAATTTTGGGGCCATTCTTATTCTCCCGGTGCTTCCTCACTCCATTTTATTTTCGCGCAGTCTCCAACACAGTCACCAAACATGCTAATTGAATTGGGATTTTTTCCACTAACTGGGGACACCAACCATTTGAGGACACTAAACGGTAGTATTTTATGGCAAGTACCAAGCATCCTATGGGAATTACACCATTCTGCAACACTGTGGAAGGCGCCTTAATTTTGTTGGCTGAACTCTCTGGAAAGGCGAAGAGCTCGCAGAGTAATTTTCAATGCACATTATGTAGGGCAAATCCAGTTCATCTGTCGGGGTGCAAATCTGGCGCCAATTATCAGATCACAAGATTGTATATTGAGAGAGAACCGATTTGCCAAAGTCAGTGATCTACGGCACTGCCCTACTCAATTCTTTGCCCGGTGGTCCAGGTTCACTGGACTAGTCGAGTTCTTGCTGTAAAAACAGCAACAGTCCATCGACTGTTGTTGTGCAAACCTCGATAGTTAACCGTTGTTATCTGATTTTTTATAAACCTTTTTTGTCGAGAATTTCAAAACAGCGGAAACTTATGTAACAACCTTATAGAATGATTAGAAATCAAGAAAATATTCTACAACTGCACCGAGCGTGACGCAACTGTCATCTTAAGGTGAAAATCGAACGACTTTCGATTGAAAGAAGGAATTTCGAAATTCGTATGACCACTCCAAAGTCGAAGAACTCTCTCAAATTGACAACTGCACCGCGCGCGCGATGCAACTGTCAATCCGCCTGCGAGAAAGTGGTCTTCAGAACTGATAAAAATGATCCTCAGAATTGAGAGAAACAGAAACCATGGACATCACACGCATGTCACGCATATGATGATGCAATCACAAAAACTGTAATCTGAAATCATAGAAGGAAATGTGAGAAGCCGAGAGATCCAGAAATACATAAAAATGAGTGATTTTGACAAGTGATCCTTTTTAAATCATCAAATTGTCGCGGAAACACAGACAATGACAATACCCCATATTTCGACCAGCGAGGCAAGCTCGAATGACTTTACGATTGCTTCGGGACGGCACTGCGTAGGCTATTTTTTCACGCCTACGCGGGATGTCGGCCGTGAGAAAACCGGCGTGCAAATTTGCGTATAGGGATGGCTTCTCTAAGAAGTTATTCATGCTTGCGGCGCGTCAAAGTTTACGCGCCTAGACAAAACTCCACGAAGTTTTCGCGCCGACCCAAAGCGGCGAAAATGGAAACGCGGTTTGTTCGCGCGGCAGGCGAAACTACGAACATTGCTGACCTGCCAGGATTTGTCTTCTACCTCCTTCCTTTGCACTGTGTATCGGCGCGTAAACTTTGACGCGCCGCAAGCATGAATAACTTTTAAAGGCAGCACTCACGGAAATTTTCGCTTCTGAAATGAGTCGCTTACCATGTAGACGGCCGCTGGACAATCGCAACAGTAAGTTGAACACCTTGAATGGCCATATACCTGCGAAGATACTGCCGTGGACACATATGCCGCTTTGGACATTAGGGTTCCGTCGCGCCAACTAACGCCTTTGACAGGGGTGTGCATGTGGTTCAGCGGGGGCGTGTCTATGAAATTCGTACCATTTGCAGGGTTCCGTGCCGGGACCCATCACGGAACACTCGTCCGCGCTGTGGACACACATGAAATACCGCCATCTTTTTTTGTGTTTTTCGCGTGTTTCACGCTAAGTTATCGTTGTCAATGGGTTCATCGTCCCTAAAAACCCCGATATACCGCGAAATCTTCAAAACAAAAATTTCCGTGAGTGCTGCCTTTAACAATTCCTTGCGTACTTCCAGAAAGGGCTGCTTCCACAAAAAATGCCTCTTCGCAAAAAGTCTGCAAGACGCCGTTGTCTCTAGAAATGACCTTTATTTAGCTTTCAAAATGAATTACATTGTTTCTCGGTCTTAGTATCTTTTGCCTCAGGAATCGTGGGTATGCTTAAATGACCTTACTGTGTTCCTATGTCTCACAGGGCGGGGAATACATTCCGAATCATACCAATTTCTGGAAATACCACGAAAAAATTGCTCCTAGTAGTTAAAAAAGTTTCTTACGGCGCGCGGGGATTCCATCAATTTGTATGATCTATCAGTTACTCATATTATGACTCTGCTAGAAGCGTGCTCAAATTGCAATATCTTCAGATGGTCTGGGAAATATTACACTCGGGGTAGGAAAGCTCTCGACACGTTAACTGCTTTGTCTGCTTCACACAGGAGTAGTTGGATAAATGTTCTAAACTGCTGAATCAGCTATCAGGGCCTATCAAAGTCACGAAAAGGGTCAAGCGTCTTATGGAGATTTCCCATGGGGAGGGGGGTGTTGGAGGGGTTGGAGTTGCATAAGTAGACGTGGCTTGACCAATGAATGCAAAGTAAAAATAATGATTGTTTTACGACATTGTGAACAATAACGGTCTACCCCTGGCAGCAAGAACGATCACGTCATTACGTGACAAAACAGGTCTGATTGGCAGCGCATGCGAGAAATCGGCTTCAGCGCTGGCATTTGTAAGCCCACGGGTTCGATTCCCTGTGTCTTCAAAAAAAAATTGCATAGGTCGGAATCAAGCGTGAATAGAAGAGGATGGAAACGTTTGTAATTGAAGTGCCGGACGCGAAATAGGTCGATTGCATATGCTGGAATTTGCCTGCGGGTCCATGTATGTAGCCGGTCGCTGGACAGTCGCAACAGTAAGTTGAACACCTTGAATGGCCGCCCACCTGCGAAGATACTGCCGTGGACACATCTGCCGCTCTTGACATTAGGGTTCCGTCGCGCCAACTAACGCCGTTGATGCGGTGTGCGCATTTGGTTCAGCGGGCGCTTGTTTATGAAATTCGCACCATTTGCAGGGTTCCGTGGCGGGACCCATCACGGAACACTCGTTCGCGATGTGGACACACATGAAATACCGCCATCACTTTCTGCTTTTTTTTCGCGTGTTTCACGCTACCTCATCGGTATCAATGGGTTCTTCGATCCTAAAAACCCCGATATACCGCCAAACCTTCACCCAAAAATTTCCGTGAGTGCTGCCTTTAATTCTGAAATGATTTCGACTCGTGAATGAGCGCTGCAAATGCTATTCTGCTTTCGCATGGTGCCTTGCGGTTATACCTGGGTACTGTACGCACTTGTGCGAGCTTATGTGCGCCACGTTTGCGTTTGCGTTTGCTGATTGTGCCATCTTTTCCCTATCATTATTATTCAGTTGTATTGTATAGTGCGTCCGAGTCTGGTCCGATTGAATAAGAAAGGATGCATATTGACTGCAAGGTTGTTTTAGCCTCAATTTTGCGCTTTTAATGCGTTTCTTTTGGGTCTTCTTCCTCAAAACTGCTCGATGCACAGAGAGAGCATGCGAGAGCAGGAGCGGGGGGGGGGGGGGAGTCGCACGAGGGCAGATCGTAATGTTGGTCGGTTTTTCTCATGGTCATGCTTGACCCTGCTCCTTATGTAAAGGTCCATCTTCATGGAGGCACATACAGAACCCATTGAATAGGAAGGATGACGTTGATTTTGAATTCCATGTCACCCCATTATTGCGCAAAACTAGAAATAGTTCTTGTCAAAAACAAAAACAGATATAAATCGCAAGAGTGAAAGCTTGCAGATCGCTGACGAACTGGCCTCTTATCTCGAGACTCTGTCAGTTCAGATCAGAAACGTGGTTGCGCGGTCATAGGTCACTACTCACCATTACTGCACTAATTCGAGATGCTTATTTATAATGCTAAATCATCATGGTGTAGATCTGTCAACAGTTACGTTTTTTTTTGGTTACTTGAATTGCTGATCACGAACTCTCTACCCAAATTGCCCTTTCATAGGGTCACATATAAACATGTAATAGATTATATCTACATAAACATCTATATAAGCCTATCTATCTATTAAACAAAGCGCCGTAAGGGGGCTAGAGCGGTTAGAGATACGGGGCGGCACTCATAGACACCGCAATCTTGAGGCGCAGACTGTGGGGCGAAATGGCCGATTTCCATGGACGCAGACACGTTCGTTTCGGGACTCGCGTCACTGCTGGCTCTCCCGCATGCACGAGTTAGTGGTTTCATCACCTTCGCTGGCGGTCTCGCCGCATAGGAGTGAGGGAGTGTTTACGAGCTTTCAGGCTGCACAATGTACGCAGCAGGAAAATCAGCCTTTCACTGTTGCAACACTGTGTGCACTTGCAGGAAGAAATGGACGGGTGCTAAGAGAGCTGCAGCGTCTCGGAAGCTTCGGTGAGGCTGGACATACGCGGTCGCCTCGTCTGGTGGATGCTACTGTCGCATCCCCTGCTGAATTTCTCGCAGCGATTGTGTAGTCACGACATCCGTTCGTTTCGAGAAAGCTTCTGCTCTAACAAAGAGTAAAAGCCTCTGAATATGAAGGCATGACATTGTGTATCCAATCAACTATATACGGATACGGGACCAGCGATGAGAAAGGGCCCGCCGTGGCCCAATGGTGCAGCGGACGCCGAAATACGGGTCCACCGATGGAGAAAGGGCCCGCCGTGGCCCAGTGCTGTGGGGAACGCCAAGATACGGGTCTAGCGTCCAATCAACTATATATGGATACGGGACCAGCGATGGAGAAAAGGTCCGCCGTGGCCCAGTGGTGCGGGGGACGCCAGGATGCGGGTCCATCGATAAAGAAAGGGTCCCCCTTGGCCCAGTCGTGTGGCGGACGCCAGGATACCGGTCCACCGATGGAGAAAAGGCCCACCGTGGCCCAACGGTGCGGGGGACACCGAGATCCAGGTCCACCGATGGAGAAAAGGCCCGCCATGGTCCAGTGCTGTGGGGAACGCCATGACACAGGTCCACCGATGGAGAAAGGGCCCGCCATGGCCCAGTGCTGTGGGGAACGCTATGACACGGGTCCAGCAATGGAGAAAAGGCCCGACAGGGCCCAATGGTGCGGGGGACGCCAGGATGCGGGTCCACCGATGGAAGAAAGGGCCCGCTGTGGCCCATTGGTGTGGGGGCCGCCAGGATACCGGTCCACCGATGGAGAAAAGGCCTGCCGTGGCCCAGTGCTGTGGGGAACGCCATGACACAGGTCCACCGATGGAGAAAGGGCCCGCCATGGCCCAGTGCTGAGGGGAACGCCATGACACGGGTCCACCGATGGAGAAAGGGCCCGCTGTGGCCCATTGGTGTGGGGGCCGCCAGGATACCGGTCCACCGATGAAGAAAAGGCCTGCCGTGGCCCAGTGCTGTGGGGAACGCCATGACACAGGTCCCCCGATGGAGAAAAGGCCTGCCGTGGCCCAGTGCTGTGGGGAACGCCATGACACAGGTCCACCGATGGAGAAAGGGCCCGCCATGGCCCAGTGCTGAGGGGAACGCCATGACACGGGTCCACCGATGGAGAAAGGGCCCGCTGTGGCCCAATGGTGTGGGGGACGCCAGGATACCGGTCCGCCCATGGAGAAAGGGCCCGCCATGGCCCAGTGCTGTGAGAAACGCCATGACACAGGTCCACCGATGGAGAAAGGGCCCACTGTGGCCCATTGGTGTGGGGGCCGCCAGGATACCGGTCCACCGATGAAGAAAAGGCCTGCCGTGGCCCAGTGCTGTGGGGAACGCCATGACACAGGTCCACCGATGGAGAAAGGGCCCACTGTGCCCCAGTGGTGTGAAGGACGTCAGAACGGGTCCACTATGGAAAAAGGGCCCCCCGTGGCCCAGTGGTGTGGGGGACGCCAGGATACGGGTCCACCGATGGAGGAAGGACCCGTCGTAGCATAATGGTGTGGAGAACGTCAGGATACGGGTTCACTCAAATCCGATAGTTGAGAATGCCAGGATGCAAACCCGCCCCTGGAGAACGGATCCGGCTTGCACTAACTGTGAGGAAGGCGCCAGAATACGGGCGCTCTGATGGAGGAAGGGCCCACTGCGGCCCAGTAGTCTGGAAAACACTCGGATACGATTTTGCCTTGTCCAATAGTGTGGGGAACGGCAGGATACAGTTCCGCCGATGGAGAACGCGTCTGCATTAGCCCGGTAGTGAGGAATACGCACGAATACGCCATACGACGGAGAACGAACTCCTCATGCTCATACTCAACTCATAAGAAGGACTCCATGTTTGGGCCCACTGGAAGATTGGTTCTGCTTCTTTATCAATTTTCTAGAGATCTGGCAAGTGTGAAGCGTTTGCACATGTCCCAAGTGGCTGCCCCACCCCACTTTCTAGCGTCCCGAAGGGGCGCTAGTTTAACATAAATGTTGATACTTTAGCATCTAAATAAAGTTGCTATGTTTTTACAGTATTTTCTATTCTCACAATTTATATGACTATAATTCCAATTTTATACAAAAATATATCAAATTTAAAAATTTACACATTCGAGAAGTTTCTCCTACCTTACTGATGAGTGCAGGAAGAAACTTATTACAGTGATTAGTTTCCGTATAAGGATAGTGCACGGAACGAAGACTAAACTGATCCTAAGTAATTTACATATAATTACATTAGGCGGATATAGAAACTGCACATACAGGGTGCGTGGAAAATATTGACCGCTTGAAATGGCTCGTGAAAACTTCAGTAGTTGGCATAAATGTGACAAGTTTATACAAAACATAACAGAAACAACATGCTGAACAATACAAGACTATCTCCGTCTAATTTTATCTTTATTCTTGAGAGCAGCTCCACGGAAAACGCGAAGGAAGACTTCAGTGATGCGCCGCAAGGACCGTAGTGTATTTCATGTTTTGTTTCTTCCAAACAATCCACACACAAGTTCATACTGTAGTGTGGTGTAGCACATGCTTTCTCTTTAAAAGTGGCCACATGTGGTACAATCTAATGGTTCGAAACCAGAGGAGTAAGGTGGTCACTAACTCGGAACTGCAGGGTTCACGAAAGGTTTCTGAGGTAGCATCCTTTCGATGTCTTAACACTGCAAACTGGAGAAAAGCCTCAGAAGGGGAACGGTCTATGACTGAACCAATACTTGATTCGAGGAACAATCTGCTTCCGCAGAGTAACATTTTGTGGCCCTGTAGTGATTTTCGCTCTATAACCAAAGAAAAGAATAGGAACCTCTTCCGCGGCGTTGAAAATGCGAAAAAGTTAAATAGTCGCAGAGACAGGAGCACCTGGTATTTTTCATTGATCCATTTGTGAGGGATAAGCATATGCTCTCTCTTCCCACTGTTCTAATTTCACAAAAGCTTCATGGCAAAAGCTGTGAATCAAGTCGAAGATGACTACTTGCATCGCGATACTGAACCTTTCTACCGTCTTGCTTGATGACGATTGGTAAAAATAGAGATAAAGTGGGGTGAATACATGTGTCTTAAATTTATATTATTCTTGGAATCCAAGGCTACAAAATCGCTGCACAGTTTCTTCCATTCATTTTCGATTTTCTTTGTAATTTATGCGTCACAAAAGCCGTCAATACTTTTCACGCACCCTGTATATACCGAGCAAACAAGGTCTTTTTTTTTTGAGTGGCGCTCAGCAGGAACGCATTACAATTACAATTTGAGCTTCAGAGCAGGGTCGTAGCATGCTAGCTTCTTAGCTGATTGTATTGCTACCACATTCTATGTGAGAAATACCGAATTGTGGCACTGGTTCTTTCTGCATTTATTTCTGCTTCAGTGATGGGTGGTGCTGCGGAGTTTCACCAAGGTACTGTTCCTTGGAAGTTACAGACTTCCGTCGAGAGGTTCTCTCCAAAAAATGGCGTGTGGGAAGATATGCCATCTATGCCGTATGGCCGGTTTCATCCTGGCGCTTCGGTGGTGAATGGAAAGATCTTTGTGTGTGGAGGGTGTGTTTTCATCATGCAATTCATACCCGTCATGTTAAGAAATGCAAGCTTCAGCAGTGATGCCGAGATGGTCCCTTCGAACGATGTTTTCTGTTTTAACCCCCAGACTATGAGCTGGTCGACTGTGACGCCTATGCCGAACGGGCGATCGTATGCTCAAGTTGTATCGCCTGACAGGGCAGTTTACGTCATTGGAGGGTGAGTGGTGATTTGAATGTGGACTTGCGATTACTGAATTTCAATGCATAGATACGAAGGAAAGAAACACTGTCCTGATATATATGTGTTCCATCCGGAGACGAACAAATGGAACTTGGATGGTTCGCTGAATTCTCCCAAAATAGGCCTAGGAGCAGCTGTTATATCAGCACCCTTCTGAAGGGAACGATATATCTGTGCACTTCATTTGTAATAAAATATGATAACTGAAATAAAATTGTATTGATGTACCTAATTCTATTTCTGTCGTGCTATATGCGTGTGTAGAAGAGCGGACTCAGAGGGTTGGGGGGGGGGGGAGGTGTGGGCGTCGGATAAGCGCTACTTTGTCGCACGGCCGGCATTTCAAAAATAGAATATTGAAAAACATTTGCCTAATTTCCAAGGCATTCAAAACAAGTGTAAAAACAATAACGGAAATAAGGGATCTAGAATGAGCTAGTTGAGCTAACTTTCCATTCATTTATGAAGTGATTCTGGAGAATGTCCCCTCCCCCTCCCTCTTGCGTCCCCTTATACTCTGTAGATGTTACTGTACTGCAAATTGTTGGCTCAACCCTGTTCTCTTCATTTCCATCGGTCTTTCTCGTCTCCTCACTAAGTTTCGTTCTATCATTGGAAAACATCATGTTTGCCATTGCAACATCAATTAGTTGCGTACGACAATACAGCTTGACTGTTGATTCTAAAACATTTTCATCACAACAATATCCCAATAAATTTGTTCTCTGAATGACGTTTCCAGCCTAGACGATGGGTCCGCGAAAGATATGAACAGAAAAGAAACACGCATTTAATCCGCCCCTTTACCTTGGAAATAAAAAGTTTCGGTTCTTGTTGTTCATATTCTTGTACCATCATTCATCTAGCTCTACACATGGCAGTACTCATTCTTACTCGTTCGGCAGTATAGTGCAGCAACTCCAGCACTACCGCTTGGAAATCGGTTAAGCTAGTATGTGGTATTGTTCGGTTTCTGCATTCTGTGCTTTTGACAATATCGAGATTCTGGCACAGGATGGAGAGATGCTTGACGGGCTAGACGCTGGATTTTTCATGCCAACCTATTTGCAAGGCCCTGAAGGCGACGGCAAAAGCCGAAATAAAAGTTCCATCTAAAAAACTTCACAAACTTCACAGCTACAGCAGACACATACATGTCGAGTGTTCCAATCAGACCACAGCTGTTTGCATGGGATTCGTTGCCCCATTACATAATGCTCAAAGCGAAATCCCCAAGTGGGGACCGCGGAGAGGGGAAGGGGGGGGAGAGCAGGATTGATCATTGATCGGATCGGATTTTCGCACCTTTTCCTTGCTCCCTTAATTGTCAATAGGACTTAGGACATCAATTAAAGGGACGGAAAAGGCGACAAGGGAGTCAGTTAGGATCAACAGCGTCAGGAGAGAATATGCGTGTTTGCGGCAACGGGTGCGGGTCCTTAGTTACCCGTGGCATCTGGTACGAAGGGTAGCGAGCGTGCTCCGCAATTACTGCACTAAGATATCAGTGCAATGCCCTAATTTTGGTATGACTTAATGAAATTACTAAACAATTTTAGTTCAAAAATTTTTTGAAGGACCTCTTCCTTATTTTTGACTGCTATCGAGGACCAATCTTTCTAGACATCATCTTCCTTTCTGAATCCTTGATTCCACCAATTCTCAATTAATGGGAAGAATTCAAAGTCCTCTGAGAGCCCAAAGATATTCTGAGCGGAGGGGTATTTGCTATGATCGGTCTATACAGCAGGACGCGCTCCGGCTGCACCTAACATCTCGGCTGGTAGTAATCCCTCCTCTTGTCGTCACAACATGTTTCGAACATGTCGCGAGGCTAGCTCGAGACAAGGCGCGCCAGGTTTGCGCCGAACCGCATGCTACATAATCAGGGTCAAGCATGACGATAGGAAAAACCGACCCTCAATACGACCCCCCCCTATTCCCTCGTCCAACCCCCACCTTTTCACGACCCCTCCCTCTTCTGCTCTCGCATGTTTTCTCTGTATACAGCACAGTTTCAAGAAAGAAGACACAAAAGATACATATTAAAAACCCAAAACTGGAACTAAAAGAACCTTGAAGTCGATATGCACTTTTTCTTATCCGATCGGATCAGCAGGAACGAACATGTAATTACGAGTCAAAACAGGACTGGTTGGCAGCGCATACCAGGAATCGGTTTCAGCGTTGACATTTGCGTGCCCACGGGTTCGATCCCCGGCGCCTCCGAGAAATTTTTGCACGGGTCGAAATCACTTCAGGATTTAGTGTGGATTAGAGGGGATGGAAAGGTTTGAAAATGGAGTGTGGGAAGCGAAATCGATCGATTACACATGCGAGAATCCGCCTACAGTGGCCGCCAGTTTGTGGAGAACTATGGTTACTTAGACCTCGTACTGAGGTTCTCTGACACAAAATCAGCAAATGCTTTTCAAAACATCCATAGAGGGCGATCAGCTCTATCTTTTATCAGAGTTTCAATTTTCTAGACCTTCACATGTTTTTGGTTGGGAGCTCGATGGGAAGTTTGGCGAATTTCCCATCGATTTCCCATCTAAATTGTGGGAAAACGAGCAGACTTCGTGGAGCCAGATTCTGCAGTCAAATGGGAAATTTCCTCAACTAAAACTCACAAAAGAAAAGTTTTTGTGATAACTGCAAATTGCTTCTCAGTGGTTTCCCAAACAGATTTACTCCATTCTCACTATCTGTTCAAATTGCGAGATTTTCACTTATTCAACTCCCGTGAAGAAAGTTTGCCTTTTACCGAAATTTCACTACCTTCACGTTATGGACCTCTAAGCATTGATTCTTCATCTCCATTATTGCACCCCAATAATTGCTCCTGCTTGCGTGAGTTAGATGGGAAATTTCCCCTCGGAGACCCGAGAATTTGAAAAAATTTCCATTGAGCTCCCAAAAGCACATAAGGATCTAGAAAATTGAAACTCTGGCAAAGGATAGAGCTGATCGTCCTCTATGAAAAGCGTCTGCTGATTTCGAGTCAGAGAACTTCAGCACGAGGTCTGAGTCACCCTAGTTTCCACGTTCTGTGTGCAATCGATTGATCTCGCTACCCACACACTTTTTTTAAACATTTCCACCCTCTTTACTCCACACTTGATTCTGAAGTGATTCCGACCAGTGCAAAAATCTATTGAAGGCGCAGGGAATCGAACCTGGGTGTGCGCTGAAGCCGATTTCTCTTATACGCTGCCAATCAGTCCTGATTTAACTCGTAATGACGTGATCGTTCATGCTGGCAAGGGCGGAACGACATTTGTCATGTCATAAAACAATCACGAATTTACATTCAGTGGTCAAGCCACCCCTCTACGAACCCCACCCGCACCTCTCCTATACGACCCCCCCCCCCCTTCCCAGCCCCCTCCCATACGACCCCCTCATGGGAAATTCCCATCGGACGCTTGATCCTGTACATAATACACGATATAGCGGTGCGTCGCGAAGGTGCAGCAACCTGCCACGTTGTTGGAAGGCTGTTAGGTTGCCGCAAAGTTATGACCTTCTGACAACGGAAGTGGAGAGCTTGACGGAAATTGTGATAAAAATCGTGTTACGCGGAGTGTCTCGAAGTTCATACCCTCGTGCACGACCGAGCTCGTAACGCTTCGTAAAGTTTTTTTTTTGCGTGAATTTGATACTGCGTTGCTGGAACCTATATGGGCAAGAACTCGTAACTGTAACGGCTTTTTGTCGAATCAAGCCCGTTAGGTGCACGTGAGAGCAACCGACACTAGCACTAAGCCATCACGCACACATGTTGGCGCGCGTAAAAGGAGTTACGGGCGCACTCCTCATCTCTAAAGCATGGATAACGCTGCGTGAACCTGAGGCAAACTTGCTAGTGTTCTTCAACCTAAATTTAAACCAATTTTGCTCACCACCACCACCATCGTTTTGGATAATTTAGAAATCACGAAAAGGAATGTCGTTCATAAGTGGCCTTGTGACCACATGATCTAGCTAATCGGTGCTGCTGATCGATAGGCCGATTTTCCCATAAGTAACTGCGAGGTACACATAATGTTCAGCCGGACTCACAGGTTTCTTTTCGTGCACCGGCCACTCTACCTCTATCAGAACTCCAGTTCTTTGTACTTTCGTGCAGTCTGGCTACGATGCGCCCTTTCCAAATCTGTTCAACACTAAAGTGACGTCTTTCCACCTTGTCTATGAGCGCTAGTTCCGTTCCCATGCGTTTCCCCACTTTTGGACGCCGGCGCACCCTTACCACATCATCTGACCCGTCCCCAGGTGTTTCCTCTATTTTGGACGCCGGAGTCGTTGGACCCGTCCCCAAGCGTTTCCCCACTTTTCGGCGCCGACGCACCCTCCACACCGCGGTGCACTCACCGCTCTCCACTTCCCCATCCTTTAGAGCTTCTCTTCATTCTTTGAACCTCACCACACCCGTCCCTATCATCTTGTTGACCTCGTAATTATTATTAGGTTGGTGCAAAAATAATGCGCGTTTTCATGCCTTTGATTCCGAACCTCATAACTCCTTTCAAAATCGATCTTTTTCAATAGGCTTAAAACTTTTGTAATCCGCAAATCTTTAGCAATAAGATAGACGTTCTCGACTACCGTGCTTTTTTGACAGGACCTTCTAGAATCAACAAACTTCCGGAGGGCAGTTCTGGTATCACTTTAGTCTTTGAGAAAATTCTCCCGGAAGAAGTAGTCCAGGTTCTCGGGGAAGCGGTAGTCGGTGAGCGAGAAGCTTGCTGATTATGACGTAGGAGTCCGAGCTTCCTAGCTCAGTTACTCGAACTTGTGAAGAATCTGTCGTACAGGGTGTGCCTGGACGGTACCGTGCAAGAGTGAAGAATCCATTTTATTGAGCAACGCTGGGGTCACGCCGTTAAGTTTCTAATTTATTTCATTTACGTCTTGAAACCACTTACCAGATTAGAAAGAATGAACGAGCTACAGTGAGCAATTTTGGCAGCAGTTCACCACAAAGTCGCCGTGACCTTACTTTGGTGTTGCTTCGGTTTCAGGGAGTATTTCGGTGCATGTTCCTCGTCCAACTGTTGAGCAAGGCACCTCATTTTGTCGAAGAGGGTCTATATTTCATATTTAATAACTAAGCGACCGACTGTTTGGTCGCAATTTTTTCACTACAAAGGTGCGAAGCACACCTCTCAACGAGGATCAATGTGGTACTCATTCAGTATGTGCGACATCAACTCGTCGAGCTTTTTCATTCTCCCATTTTTACTGAAGGGAGGGATAGTCTAACAGCAATTACCGGCAATGTTCTGCGAAACCAAATAAGTTGTTTTGGATGGGTGCTGTTCGATAATTTTCATCAGTTGGGGGTCGCAAACTCCAGGAAGACCTATGCGACATTTTTTACACCAAGCCGAAAAATCCGGGAGCAGCTCGACGGAATGCATTCGCTCACACTCCCTTCGCGAAAACTATGATGGTATTCTGAGCGATTCCTGCTGCGATGCCTTCGAGTATCAGCCCGCTGAAAAGAGTTTGGCAAAAAACTTGTTTTGGCCCCTTTCGTTCCACAACTAAAAATTCGCCAAAAACATGAACTTCGCCAAAAACGCACGAGATATTTGAAAAGGCCATGAAATTTGCTACAAAACAATGTGCAACTTCTCACGCCGATGATAAGAAACACCGGAGCTTTTCTGCACCGAAGATGAAGCGGCGAAAAACGCGCATTATTTTTGCACCAACCTAATACCATCACTGGCCAATCAGGGAATTTCGTTTCTGACACACACACGTGACAGACGAAGTAAGCCCGTTATTATAAGTCAATACTACCCTTCTCTTTCCTTTTATACGCTCCTGTGATCGTAAGCTTATCTCATTCATTCCGACCGTGGTGAAAACAACTGCCGGCCATGTCTGAATATGACAAAAGTGGCCCGAAACACCCTTAAATCAAGGTAAAAATGAAAATTTACCACGTTTCCGTACATAGCTCAACGCGCTGAACACAATGGTATAGGTATTTTCCGTTCTCGATACTGGTTCTCGTGCACACACACATGAACTGTCAATTAAGAAGTAGTAAGATTGGTTACAACATACACTGTAGCGCAGAGCATGCGCCGTTAAAGCGCGAGCATGTCAGGGTTCGAACCTCTGGTCGCGTAGAGGTTTTGCAGACAGGTTGCCAGCTCGTGACACTCCCGCGCCAAGCTCTTGAGAAGTTCGTGCCTTGTTCCGAATTGTTACGAGCCAGCACGTACTTGTTGTGACGAACTTGGTAGGACTACTACCAGATCTCGGGTAACTAAGTGCCGCCTTCCTGCAGCAACACGTGCTCTAGTTTGCGGGTGAAGGTCCCAACTATCATATCATATGCTCGGACCTTTTGAATATTCAGACGACTATGGGAAACTGTACTGCGTCCTGTGAGCATCGATAGCTGTAGATCCCTTTAAGTTGTTACAGAAATGACACATTTGTTCGTTTCAATGTGCAAGATACCCAAATAGTGAGGTAACGAAGACTCATTGCTGCGATCTCCCCCCCCCCCCCTTTACCGAAGAAAAAACATCTCGCACTCAAACTTCTCAAACACGGATTTTACCCTTTCATAAAGGGAACAGTTCTATGCTTCAGAAATAGTTTTCACAGCAATTTTATGAAAGTTAACCCCCCTGCGCTGAGTATTAAATTTATTGCCTTTCGTGCTGTCTATCGCTTTCGCAGCGGGACGACAAACTCTGGTCAGGTGCTGGTTCCTATGAATAACTGGAGCAAATAAAAAGTTTGAAGTCAACGATGCTAGAGGTTACAATAGCACTGTAAGGACCACACAGGGCAATTTGATATCAATGCTACGAAGAACACATTTTTCTAAGCATATGGAGACCCTGTTCTCCTCTCCACTATGATCAAAGTAATAAACATGCTTGATCTGAGATTTAAGGCAGTGAAACTTCCTTCCCTGCCAATATTTTATGCAAAAACAAAACAAACTATTAGAAAATTTTTCTAAACACTTATCAAATCGCTATGTTTTTACAAACATTACATATATTCAGCAGCCACAAGTTACCAAAATTTGCGAACTACGGTAGGACGAGACTTCAAGCACCCATTGAAGTGCCTGCTCTGAATTAGATTTCGTCCAGTTTTCGTTCTGCACGCCGCAGAACGGAAATCACATACAGCACCTTCAAAACGCAACTACGATGAGATCCGCTTTTGAGGAGAGCTTGAAGAGAAAACAGAACATCAGATTAGTGCCGATCGCATGTCGCAGTCGGGCATTGTCACTCCCAAGCTGTCCCTTGTAACCTGAAATAAGCAGGTCTAGAAGGGAAGGGTTTTAAAAATAATGTGAGAGCTACGTACCGTGGATACCAGTTTCCAGGCTTCTGCTCCACATTTTTCCAAAATCACTGGATGGGAGCAACGAAGATACCCGTCCATTGCCCGACACATCTCCGCCAGGTACGCTTCGGTAGAACCGGATTGCAGCTGGAATAGAGGAAATTTCTAGGCAAAATGACCAAGACTGGAAGAGAAACAGGTGCGATGGTCGTAGGGTCAGCAACTGGATAGCTTGGCCCTTTCTTAGTGGAACGTCTATACCCACCTTCGTTTCCTGTGCTTCAGTTATTGCTTGAGTTGCGGCCGTCTTGCAGCTGACATACGATTTCTCCATTTCTACCTGGAAGCGATTTTGAGGAGAGGACCTGGACGGCACGAAAAAATCCCCGGGCTTACCCTAGCAAAGCACGCAGCATGTTGCTCGAATAGTGGTTGGCCAGCGCCACACATGTAACCGTAGCTGGCATCGACAGCGTCCACGGATAGCGAGTCGCAAGTGATCGTGGACACGCAGCTCTGGAATTATAGTAGTTTGTTGGCTTAGCCTATTGTTATTTAATACGTTGTTTATGCAAAAACAATTATATTTTGCATAAATTTGACATACGTACCTCTAGAACTCAGGAATTTGTAAAGGAAATATTTTGGCTACAATATAATTAGCTGAAGATTGCTAAAGATGCTGATTCAGGACTCAATATACCACAAGAAACTAAATCTGTAATCAATGAATACATCCACCTATTCCACCCATTCAATACATCCATTTCGTCATAATCTATTACAAATAAACAATTCTAATCCAATAAAACCAGTGTCATATAATCAACATCTTCTCGTATTCCATTTGGTGCTACTCATTTTTTAAGCACATCGTTTATATGTGGCTGGATGTTTATATCAATCGAACCAGATGTAAGTTTTGAAACCTGAAATTTGAGCATGTTTGTTCCAAAAATATGTGCACATATTAAACTTTACTTGATAAACACAATTCAGTAGCTGAGTGCAGGAGGGAACCTACTTTTAGGCTTAGTTTTCATACAAGATTCATGCACGAAACAAAAACTGAACAGACCACAAACTTTCAATATAACTTTGGAATTTAGCTTTACTCCTTTAGTCGCTTAATGACAAAAGACTAAAAACAACATAGGAATGAAAACTAAATGGCCTAAAACATCGCTGAACAAAGTTTCAGATTCAAAAAAACCATTTTTGCCCTCGGAACATGAGAATTTCGGCCACGCAATTACAGGGGCTTACGTATAAATTGCCCTCTATGGAGTGGTCGAGTAGGCTCTTATGCAGGAGCTGAGGGATTTGCATTTTTTTTTGTCTTCCTCTCGACATCCGGATGCGTAACTGGTATAAATACAGGAGCACCTTGTGAAGAAGTTTAAATATATTCAAAAAAAAACGGATAGGTTTCGTTGCTGGTATACTCTTCGAGGAGTATGGCCGTGTATGGCCAGCGGCCGCGACGACTGTGATTTCCGTGAGTATGCCAGTGAAAGCAACGACGCTCCGCCGATCGATGCTTACCAGAAGCATTGTCGCGCGACTAGCACCGCTGTAATTCTTTGGAATTATAGCACCAGCGACACTATCGAACTACTGATTCTTACACTACTCCTGTGAGAAATTCTTCATTTACCAAGAGGCTAAAAAAATGGAATAAAACAGGAATGAAGCTCAATTCATTGAATTTGTTAACTACATAGTAGTTATTTATTTTATTTTTAATACACCAGAAAGGTGTGCTCATATGGCAGGTGTTAGTAACAGAATATTGGCAAGTCCACATGAAAGAAATTAAACTATCCTTACACGAGCGACACCTATTCAATGGTTTTGCCCGCTAGCTGATCTACGAAGTTGGGATGTGTGGAAGTGAACTTTCAATTTCCGATGAATGCCAAACCACAGTCTAAATATGGCAATAAGAAGAAAAGCATGAAATGGAAAAGACCTTCCACTCGGGCCGAGGACAAAGCCAGGGGTTATTCTGAGCATTCTCAGACTACGAAGGGCAAGAATCAAATAGGAAATGAAAGAAGTGGTAAAAAAAATTGGGAAAATGACATGTTGCTGGAGTACTGACGGAGTCATCTTTGTAAGATATAATAGTTAATACTTTCTTTCAATCATTCACAGAAACCCCACCGTAACCCTATAAAAATCACGGTAGTTATGGTACGATGTACATAATTACGATTTCCATGACCAAACGAATTTTCAGTGAAATTTCTTGGATGCATGCATAATGGCTCCAGTGAGACCAGGTCTGCCTCCGCCCTGTATCATACGTGTCTTAGCACTCTGACTTTCTGCGCATCCGCACATTTCATTGACTTTCATCAATTCCGTTTTCGATCGATATCGTACATATTGTAGCGAGCTGTTTTCCTATATTTATCCAACAGATGGAATCAACAGGAAACGCAAATAGACGGATTGAACGGGCTAGACCACGCTTTACAAATGTAGTATTGCCCAGTTCGGAGTTTGAAGAAGTGTACAAAGGGTTCAGTAGAATGAGCCCGCTCGCATGCGTCGCACCACATGTTTCAACGGGCTGCACAGGAACTGTAGTAAAAATGGAAAGTGTGGACGCGCAAACAATCAGAGCGCCATGCTGGAATTGGAGCGACGGTGCGGGTAGGTCCACCCCAAGGCAATTTTCTGCACAATATTCTCTAGAACGACATATGATTAAATCTTTACCTTGAACTCCATGAAAATTGAGCACAACTTCTTGAACACCTCTCCTCCTTGCAGTGGAAATTGCATCGCACCAGTGTCTGCTTGGAGTTTAGCAGCGTAGTCGAGCATTGGCTTAAATACATGTATCGTATGGGAATGCCATAGGAGAACTAGATCTTATATACTCTTTAAAACCGGATGTGTTTTGCTAATGTTCTATTAGGATGTCGCGAAAGTTTCCCACCACTCACTTCAGAATCTTACATGTTCCCTCGGGGTTGTTTTGGGTCTTCCTATCCGAAAGTATATAAAGGTTGGTCAATGGACTACTTACACCTTTCTTCTCTTGGCTTTCGGTTGGGACTATGGCCGAAGAAATCGTCCTAGACTCGAAGCAGGTTCGACTCCTTCTGCTTTACGAATTCAGAAAAAACTGCAGTACAAGAGATGTGACAAAAAACATATGTGATGCGATGGGTCCCTCAACTGTCTCCTACGACACGGCCAAAGTTTGGTTTCGGAAGTTCGAAAATGGCGATTTTGACTTGACGGGTAAACCACGATCCGGTTGACCAGTTGAAGTCGATCAGGAGCGACTCCTAGAGCTAATTGAAGAGGATCCCCGCCGCGATGCCCGTGAACTGGCAGATGAACTCTTGTGTCATTACAATACAGTGGCCGTTCACCAGCGCAGCGCCGGAAAGACGTGGAAGTACGGCGCATGGATACCTCACGATCTGAGTTGTCGCTAGCTCCAGGTGCGCACAGATGCATGCATGAATCTTTTGACTTTTCGAAGGACTTTCACTTGGCTGGACTACTTGGTTACCGCTGATGAGAAGTGGGTCCTCTACGCAAACCACACGAGAAAGCGCCAGTGGCTCGGACGCGACGAACCTGGGATCCCAACGCCGCAAACAGAACTTCACCCTCAGAATGTAGTGCTCAGTGTTTGGTGCAAGGAAATCATTCACTGGGAACTGTTACCAACAAACTCTACTGTCTCCGCCGAAATCTACTATAGGCAACTGGATTGCGTCGCTGCGGCTCTTCGTGGGAAACAAGACAAAGTTTACTTCTTACATGACACATTCCACACATTGCGAGAGAGACCCATCAAAAACTGCAGAACTTAGGATGGCATATTCTGGCCCACCCACCGTATTCAACAGACCTAGCGCCCACAGACTACCATCTTTTCTTGTCGTTATCCAATCACCTGAGAGACAGCAAGTTCGACGATTTGGAACAACTCAAAAAGTGGCTTGGCGAGTTTTTCGCATCAAAATCTCAGAATTTCTATGCAAGCGGAATCCACAAGTTACCATGGTTCTCTCTCGCAATGGCTAAATGGCAATATGTTGTAGATAATAATGGTTCATATGTACATTAAATATCAGCTGTATTGAATAAAAAAATAAAATTGAAAAAAGATCGAATAGTGGCGGTAAACTTTCGCGACAACCTAATAGTTCTTAAAAAATAGACATAATTCCATAGTACTGTTATGTTTCTCGAGATTGGACAGGAAATCGAAGAATTCCTAAATTTGAAACGGAAAGGCCATTTTTTCTTCCTTTGCGTTAAAATAGACCATGGATCATTTAAGCAGCTGAGCTCTGAATATACATAGCATCTTAAGTGTTGCACACTCGTGGGAAAAAGGGCGGGGAAACTGTTGCCCCATTGGTGCATTCAAACGCTTCTTAAACAAGTGCCAATACATGGCCGACCGCGCAGAGTTGTTTTTTTTTTCATTTATTTATTGTTTTCACTTATTTTGTTACAATATTTATCTCTTATTCGTTTCAAAACACTCAAAACTGTGAAAAAAAACTGAGGGTGAAAAAACATAGACTCTCTCTCTCCATCACGACACCGTGCGTGTGTCCTAACAAAGGACGAGTCGACGCTAAAGTGCGTAATAGATGCAATGCAACTTAAATGCATCAATAGTATAGGAGTTACACTGCCCCGTTTTCTTCTACGGAACCTCAGACCCACCCACAATTTACATAGAAGTAGGCTCACGGCATCAGTCGGATAAAGCACCCACCCACCTGCAAACACTCGTTCACCCTACGCTCATCATCCACACCGCATCGCTCTCCTTCCTCGTTGGTGAAAGCTAGACGAAAGAAACTGAAGAAGACTACGGAAAGAAGCACGACGTTCGCAGACATGCTAGCAGACAGTCATCTGAAAAATGTTCTCTTTTCGTTGCAGAAACTGTCGATAAACAATGAAATAGTTAAAGGGATCGAACCCCTACGGAATCATTATTGAGATTCTCTCATGAAAAGAATTTCCAGGCGCTCCTCATCACTATAGTGTACGTGATTAGGTGCAAAACTGCCCTTTGCAGGCTCTAACTTTTGGGGAGTTTATGGGTGGAGCCAAGGACTGGAACGCAACTCCTATCCTGTTACAGACTGCATGATGAGAGACTCTCATGGAAAGTATGAATCTTCTCAGAAGATGCGCTCCCAAGAGTGCATTGCTCAGGAACCCCCTCCTCTGGCCTTGACTCCTCCTCGGCTCCGCTCACAATCTCCCCGAAACTTGGAGCTCCTAAAGTGATTTTCAGTTGTTTTGCGCGGAATTACACCCTTGTGATCAGCACCTCCTGAAGACTCTTTTCATATTAAAATTTCAGCAGCGGTTCTGAGGTGGTTTAAGAGGAGATTTCGCAATTAATGCTAAGATGAATGTGGTTATGATACTGATGATAAAACGATAAAGGAACAAAGAAGATGAAGTAATATCCATGATGGAGATTTTATTGGATACATTACCTGAATTGTGCGTAATTAAAAATAAGATGTCAAAATGACAGCACACAAGCAAAAAATGAAAAAAAGGAGAGGTGAGGAAAAAATGACACTGAGGAAGCTGTGAGAACGTGTGTGAGGTATTTACAAGCATTTACTATAGTTTAGACAAAAAAAAAACGGATTAGATATATTCGAACCTGGATATTTGATCCTGAAGAAGTCGAAAATTTGAGTGTGCGAGCAGGATACTACTAGGTAAGTGGCTCTGGAGGAAAGACAAGAAGAGCTGTACATCTTCACTTCCTTGAATATTCGAACTTTTGAATAGGTCTCCAAATCGTCAAATAACGATAAATTGTATATTGTGTATTGCATGATAATTAACATTTCATTGATAAATTATTTTTCACTTTGGTTCTCAATTGGTCCCAGCTAAAATACGTGCACTGTGTCAATTTCTTCTCCTCCAAGACGTCGCATTCTAATTTTTCCAGAGCCAGCACCTCACTGCTTATATGCTACCTTTCTTTTTCGCTTTTTGAGAAAAAAACTATTTGAAAGAATGGAATTATTGAAAAAAAATACAAATGTATGACGCAAAAATGCCGAAGAGGAAGTAGCCTAAAGAGCTCTGGTATTATATTCGTGCATTAGAACAGGTCATTCATAGAACGCTTCACAATTCCATTAAATATTAATTATTATGTAATGGATGAGACATGAATAGAGAACATTGAGTGAGGTACATAGTACCACATAGTACTCAATGAGGTTGTGGAAGATAGAATATCTTTGAGAAGAAACAGACAATAGAACAATTATACAGGAAGCTTCAAATGTCCGCAGTCAAGAGGGGCGTGGCCACGGCGCGGCTCTTTGATCAGACACATGCGCTCACTATGCTGCCTCTGGCTTCTCTGACTCTGCAGACAACCAGTGGCAGCATGCAGAGCGCCTGTGTCTCTGCCTAAAGCCGCGTCGTTGCCACTCCCCTCTTGACTGCGGGCATTTGGAGCTTCCTGTATATAGAGGAGATCACTCCATCGCACTTACAGTTATGTTCAACAGCCGCAATATCTTCGTAGCTTTTTTTCCACTTCGTTCCAAAAGACTATTGCAGGTGCACCACTATACAATATTCTGCCGTGTAATATTCTGCTCGATAGATTCTTACGCGCAACATTCGGTTTAGCACGAAAAATCCCTTCCGAAAGCTTAGAAGGTGCATCAGATCATATTTTCAAACAAACTTATCGTAAGGGCCACCCAGAGTATGACTTCTGGACTAATTCCGAAATGCGCCGCGTGACTCCCGAACAATTCCTCACTATAAAGACCTAAAATTGTACCGAACTGCAATCGCGTAGCTAAAAGTGCGTCTTTGACTTTGTCTGCAAGTACGGCTGCGGCGCGGTGTCGGGCGGTTGATCTGCTGGTTCGATGGATGGGAGGACGCCGCAGTGTGGATCTGATAGGAGATTTTACTGAGTGACAATAGGAAAACTAAAAGATGAAAAGAATCGTGTTACACAAATATATTAGAACTTACAAAGGAATACGCAAAATTCAAATCGAACCAGCTGATCACCCGGCTCACCTTATGCAGCAGTCGTAATTGCAGACAAAGTCATAGACGCACTCTCTGAGCTACCCGGCTGCACATAAGCTACCAGAAGGCCGGGGATGAAGGAGAGAATTTTCTTCTTTCATTATCAAGCCAAAATTTTCCGGATGCCAATGAGTCTTGATCCTATCTCAACGTCGCCATGATAATCCAGAAATTAGGAGCCGGTGCAGAAAGGAAGTTAAACTCAGAGTGGATTAACCCCAAAAGCATCAGAAACAATGTTCCTAGAGGGCCATTGACAATCAGCAGCACTGAACAGATGCAAATCCACAAGTGGAGATGCTCTCGAAGGCGTAAGGAGTTGCTGTTGGACGGCGGGACGGCCACAATTAGATCAGCGGCCACTTATTGGATGTCGCTCTCGACGACCGCAAGTCGTCACGACGACACCCATTCCAGCAGCAGAAGTCGAGCACGTCGTGACGAGTAGCTGCCTGGATGCGACGACAAGGAACAGCAGGATTTTACCATTACGTTGACTGGATACCACAACGTCATGGCACTTAATGATGCGATTGAGGAAAACACCTTGAAGGAACCTTGAAGTTACCGGTGAATACTTAGCTGGAGGCGCTAGATAAAGAGGTTCAATGTGTGTCGTGCAACTGGTATTATCCATGATGCTGCACTGCCTCTTCCCAAGATTCAGGATTTTTTGACACCTTTTCTTTGTTTTTGTGTTGATCCGTATCGTAATTTTCCTTTTCAATCAGTGCTTGGAGCATGATGAGGGCGTTTGATAAACAAATAAATAAATAGATAAATGCAAGTACTCGGAAAGCTGTTGAATGCTTATCACGTAGATACAAAAAAAAATTCATGAAATTTCAGGGAAATACTACACTGCAATAGATACTTGAAGAACCACTGGATGGCTCGCAAACGACATCACTACTGATAGAGAGAGAAATATTAGTGAGGAATAAAATCAAAAATTATTATGAGATAAAATAATAATAAACAAATAGAATAGAAGTACAATAAAAAAAGTAATTCACTGCTAGTTAAATTTAGCTTGAAGGAACCGTGCCAGCTCAGATCCTCTGAGATTTCCACTTGAAAAGAATTATAAAAGCTCCTGATCACCATGGTATACATGATTCCGCACAAAACCGCCGAAAAACGCGTTTTCCAGCACTAAGTTTCGGGGAGCCTGTGGGCGGAGCCAACGAGGGATCACTGCTATCTGGTGTCATGCTCTCCCTTGCTAGTGACACATGGACTACATGTTCTATCCTATTAGGAAGTGGCTGATGAACTCTCACAAGAAGTGCGAATTTTTGCAGGAGCTGCGGTTTCGAGAGTGCTTCAATCGGAAGTCTCGTCCTCCCGCGTTGGCCACGCCCACAAGCTCCTCGAGAGTTGGAGGTTGGAAGGGAGTTTTTGACAATTTCATACGGAAATACGTATGCCACTATGACCAGCAGCTCTTGAAGTTTTTCTCACGTAAAAATCTCAAAAATGATTTCGAGGGGAGATACTATCTTTATGAATAGGTGCGCAGTGCCGCCACTATATATCTCATTATTTTAATGGTAGGTCTTGAAAACAACATAATTCATTTATAGGTTTGTATGGGATGAAAGGCGTTATTAGCTGGAAGTAAGTGCAACGGATAAGTGCAAGAATATTGTGGATTTCGTCGGCTCAATACGCACAGCCATCACGCTGGACAGTTTTTTCCATGGGCCAATGAAATTTAGCCCTTGGAAGAAATTGAAACGGCGAGTGGGCGCTGGGGAATAGTGGTATTGGCCATCATTTAAAAGCATGCTTTCCTTCATCCACGCTATTTGGGATCAATTTCCGGATTCAAGAGGGGCCAATTTTAAGAAATACATAGCTATTCTCCCTTTGCCAGGCAAGGGCTCTGAACACCATTCTTTTCCTGTTTTATCTGAGATCATCTGTTGGCGAGAAGACCAATGGCTTTGACTTGCACTTCAATGGGAAACATTCCATCATCGAGGAATTTTAGCAAGCTCACGTCGACTACACTTATGTTTAGCGGAATATAAGTACCTAGCACAATAAATAGTATTTATAAGGTGACCCAAAAGTTTTTGGCCGGCGTTCAAGTGCTGCGAAAACTCTAAATGAGAACCAATGATGGTCAATAAAATTGTGAATGTTATAGAAAGGTTTATGATAAAGAAAAGAGGTAAAATTCATATAGAAATGTTGCCTATTTGCCCGTTTCGTCCCCTTACCATATACGGGCATATAGGTTTAAGAAATACGTCCTCCTGGGAACTCGTCAGTATGGCGAAGAGATTGAGAGACTGGTTTACCAGAACCCCAACAAAACTACCTTATTAGATCTCAGAAGCCTGTTCCTTATTGGTGCGGCAGAGGCTCCAAAGCGGAATTGCTTCTGGTCATTTGTGCTTCGTCCAAACTTCTCCTAGATGCCGTTCAGAGGATGTCCTCAGAGAGGCAGTCGTGACGTAAACCCCAGCAGGACATTCTCTTTCAGAAACATCAGATTGCATGGCCATGGAGATTAAACGTAAGTTGTTAGAGAGTTGAAGACGAAGTGGGTATCATGAGCGTGCAGCCAACTTTGAAGCCAGCTCTGAGGTACGAAACGAATTTCCTTCCTGGTAGTGAAATAACTACATCCCAGATAACATAAGTACATCTAGGATAACTCTGAAGACGTTGTTAGCACCCAATCTCTTGGAGCCTTCATGACATGAGTACTACCCCGGAAATTCACTCCGATTCAATAAAGTGTTCGATAAACGCGCAAAAATGCCGTTTTTTGAGGTCACTCTTCTCTTCACCATAGTCTTACTGCCATAATGGGCACTCACAGCGATTCTACACGATTTGTTTCCTGATGTCAATGGGTCATTTATTCGGCAATTGTTTTTTCCCTTCAACAGATCTTCTAACAGAAAACTTCAGAAAACTTTTGCGAGAAGTGATGATGACGTGCAAATGTATGTATGTATGTATTTATTACATGGTAAACCATGCATAAAACCGTAAAAGTAAAGTAAATGTCCATGGGCAACTCCGCTATGGGATGCTTCCAGCCTAGTTTGGTCACGATCGCTCCCCTATACAACGTTTTTCGCTGCTTTTGAACACCGGCAAGGGACTTTTGGGTCACCCCTCGCGAATTTTCATCCCATTTCTAGGAAAAAAAAACAAAAAACCATTTGTTGCATTTTGGTTAGGATCCAACATCCCCAAAATATTAGCAGGCCTGTCTAACAAGAAGTCACTAATATTGAGATGTCATAAGTCATTCGTCTGCGCTGTAGAAATTTTCCCAGCTTCTATCCTCGGTACGATTATATCACTGTAGGTTAGTTGTTGAATGCAATGGGGACACCAACGCGATACCCATCGAGATGCGCGCGAGAACTGGTCCCCGGGCAGTTTGAGCATTTAATTAGAAATTTCACTGGAAGCAGCGCATGGTCAGGGAGAAACTGGACGGTATTGTAACTTGAGTTTTGAAAACACTTTAAATAAGACACTTTATTTGGGCGGAGACTGGGTCCAGGGCGGTTTTGGGCGCAAAGTTATCAATTTGAGTGAAAGTAATGCATGTTCAGGATGTAATCGAATCCAAAGGAAAAATTGGACGGTATCATAATTATGAGAGCTCAAATGTGGAGCAAAGGCAAACGGAAAAGAGACAAGTATCACAGCAATTGAGGCAAAGGAAAGTGGAAGATATTCATTGGAAATGGAGCTCAGCGACAAAATCCACCAGAAAGAAATGATTATTCAGATTGATTAATTTATTGCGTCTTATTTACAATGCTATGGATATAAGTAAAAAATAAAATACGATTTCTGGTTGGGCAGTTACTATTACTAAGAAAATGTATAGTAATCATATTGATCTATGCTACACATATCTTGGACCTAACAGCTCGTAGATCATATTAAAGCAAGAGGAATGGAGGTTTACATGGCAGTCAGATTGCCCACCTATAGTGTAGTTGTTGAATGAAATGAGGACGCCCATGCAATACTTACCGAGATGCGGAGAGCTTTCCAGAAGCACTTTTCCCCAATATATGATGCTAGAAGTTTTCGCCTTAAAAATTAATGTGCATCAAAGTCTGTTAATGTGGCAACGTTTTTGTGATGGATTAAAAGTAGCGCTTCATCCTGCTAAATCCTGACGTTCTCAGTTTACCAAAAATACGTAGTACATAGTTAAGGCACCGTTCCACCTCAGAATAGTTTTTGAGACTCTCACATGAAAGGAATCTCCAAGAGCTGCTGATGACAGTGGTATACGTAATTCCGTGCAAACCTGCCGAAGAAAAAACCGTTCTTGAGCCTCAAATCTCGGAGAGCTCGTGGGCGGGCAAAGGCGGGGAGGAACAAGGGCGGGAGGACGAGTTTTCTGGATAATGCACTCTCGGGAACGCACCTTCTGGGGGAATTTCTGCTCTTCCACTCCCTAACACGATAGAAGTGAAGAAGAAGCATGTGCGATTACCAGTTGAGCGCGTTGGGTGCAAACCCCTGGTCTTGACCCCGCCCACAGGCCTTGATCCCGCCCACAGGCTCCCCAAAATTGGGGGTGTGTATCATCGTGAGGGAAAACGAGGCGGAGACTTCCCGCTTTTCACGATCAACTCGTCCTCGGTCGCATTCAAATTCTGCATGTTTATGTATAGTGGGATCGCGCGCGAAGGGAACGAGTCAACCGTTGAGGGCGGGAGGAGGAATTGAACGGACCAATCGCAGAACCATGCCACGCCCCGTTTTCCCTCACGATGAAACACACCCAAAATTGGACTCGAAAATGGGTTTTTCGGCATTTTTCACGAGATCTCGTGATCAGGAGCTGCTGGAGATTCTTTTTATATGGAAATCTCAAAAACGATCCTGAGCGATTAGAGAGCCTATAGCGAAGGAAAAGACGAAAATCAATGGAAAATATGAAGAGATGTTCCCCTCTGGGAAAAGGAGCGTCACATTCTGGAAGAAAAACTTTGTTATTAATACATAATATGATTGCATTCGTCAATGTACTCGTAACGACTTGAAGTGAACGCCCGAAGGGACAAACAAATGAAGTGTGCACTTGACAAGGCAATGCACGCGGAAAGATACCTTGGAAAAAATTTCTATTGAAGGCTTGACAATGCAAAGCCATTTCTCAAAAACACGGCAATTATCAAATGCGGCAGTAATTTCAGCAAATTTCAGCTGAACAGAACAAATGTAGAGAGGAAGCACCATAGATAGGAGATATGCTCCCCATTGAAAACGTTAATTGAAGCAACGCCTGCACCATAAAAGTGGACGTCTTTACTTCTGGCTTATAGCTTTGCTGAAGTTTTGCTCTCTATTTGTGTAGAAATTCCAGAAATTGTTTGGATTCAAATAGTTTCGCAGATCATTTGAGGTGAACATTTCTCAAAAACGAAATTTCGACTCATTAAGCCGCTGTCCCGATCCAGACTTTTCAGACTACAGACAATCTTGAAGACTTTCATGCCACAAGAATCTCCAGGAGCTGCTGAACACAAGGATACACGCGATTCCGGGCAAAGCTGCCGAAAAATCCGCTTTCAGGTGTAATCTCTGGGGAGATTGTGGGCGGAGCCAAGGCCGCTGCTCACATAGAGAATGCAGCTTCAACTCTATTGAGAAGTGGTTGATGAGAATCTCTCAAGAGGAATATGAATTTTCTCAGAGGGCGCGCTATCTGGAGTGCGTCATTCAGACATCTCGTCCTCCATGCTGACTCCGCCCTCCGACTCCGCCCATAAACTCCTCAATAACTGGAGCTTGAAGACGGGTTCTTCGACTGTTTTTCATGGAACCACATATATCATTGTGTTCAGCAGCTTCTGGAGATTGCACCAGATCAGAGACTAATAACAGATTCGAGATCAGCGCCACGAACTGCATATGTACGGTGAATATCTAGTTGCGGTTGGCTAAGTTATCCATCCTTCTTCCAGTACAAGTAACTTCTACACGGATAATCTTCAGCATTCGATAAGAAAAGCAAATCATACAGCAAATACGTAAACATGACGCTTACATAGCATACTGAATCCTTCTTTAAACTGACGGTCAAGTGAAAAATCGAAAAGTCAGAGTTAAACGCCACCAAGTGGCAGTGCGCTCTGTGATGCACAACAAGGCCAGCTAAGAAATCTTCCTTTTTCGTGGGGTGCACCATAATTAATGAGGTTGCCACAGCGTACACTGTGAAGAAACAAGCCGGGGACGTGTTTGCAGCACATGTCCTTCCGCACATCCTCCCCCTCGTCACGCCACATGAGGTTGGAGGCGCGCGCTGTTGTGCACTTTCTTCCTCGAATCTCATATCATCTCATGTTCGAAAGCAAATAAGGTCTGAAAAGGATGTGCAGCGCAGTCAAGATTATTGCTGAGGGTAATGAGGATATGTGGTGCGTTGCAGATTTTTCACCCGCTTCGATTGGAATATAAATTTAGTCGAAGTGCTCTGCATAAATAGTCTCCTAATGTAGATATAATGATAAAATAAGGGATAATCAATTTTTCCCGAAGCGACGCTGCATAGCTCACGCTAGATGAATGCCACAAATTGACCTGCTGAGCGAACTAGGGTGACATTGTGATCGAAAACGGGGCGGGGCCTCTGCTGTGCTATTGGTGCACTCAACGCGTCTACCCGAGCTAACTCGCCCTCGCTCCACCACCACCAAACTTGTTGACATGCAGAACGCGACGTGGGCAAATGAGCTGGCAATGAAAGGCGGGGACAGCTGCATGAATGCACCAATCAGGGAGCGGTGACGCCTCCCTCCCACCTTGAATTCCGAAGGGAAAAAATTTCAAGGATTTTTTTCGCTGAAATTTTGCATAGTAGGGTTATTTTATGTGCTAACACGACTATTGTATCCATTTTGTATCGTGACCACATTTTTTTGAGTGTTACGGCAGGAATGCTGTAGATACGGCGCCTCACAGAAACCTCTCAAGTTGCGCAGAGGGGTTCTTCGAGGTGCTGAACACAGAAGTTGCATCCATTTTGGACTGTAGTTGTAACGCATTTTTTTATGGGGCATTGTGGAAAATTGGGAGAAATTGACGATTTCGACATAAGGACGGTAGTTTCACGCAAACTGCTGTTGTCTGGAATTAGTACCCTGTGCCCCATCATAACGCTACGGAAATGGGGTACCCATACAAAGTGGATAACATACGTAAGTGGTTAACAAATGAAGTAACCTATCCAGAAAAGTTGCGGCAAAAAATCTTGAAATTTTTGGGGATCAGAGAGTGGAACAGTATCCATTTTTTCTATTGCATCCCTCTCACTCCTCCACTTCCTCACAAATTTCACCCGGGAACCACCTGTGTAAAATTATTGGAACATCCTTTTTTTCGAGCATATACTACAGTGCGTTTCATAATTATAGGGACACCCCATTTTTCGACCATAGCGAGCTTCATCGTAAACCGATCGCCCTGATTTTTGCTCCATTCGATTCAGACTGCGAAATAACCCCCAGAAGCATACTTTCAGCTAGCACTCTTGATACATAAGATTTTTATAGTAACAAATCGAAAACACCGTGTTTCAAAATTATAGGGACACCTGAATGTTTTGTCCATTATCATCACCGCAATCGAAAATATCACCGTATTTCTCATTCGGTTAGCATGCCCCGCGGGTCTAGGTTGTCTCTGCAAGAACAGGCTCAAGTGGATGTTTTGCGCAGGAACGGATACACCTGCAGAGGGATCGCAGCTGAGATCGGAAGATCGGCAAATTGCATCCACAATTATTTGAAGAATCCAAACAGTTATAGAAAAAAGAAGAATCCAGGCCGGCCAAGAGTCCTCTCTGAAGCCACTTCGAGACATCTATGCCGCATTCTCTCCAACTCCACCGTTAGTCTGGGCGAAGTGAAAGCAGATCTTGGGCTGTCTGCGTCACGGACGACTATCTGGCGGACAATAATGATGTCAAAGCAGATCACCAGACAAGTAATGAAGCCCGCACCAAGACTTACGCAAGTGCACAAGTGTGCTCGACTTCGTTTCGTGCAGAAAAACTTCACAAGAGACTGGGATAAGGTTCGTCATGATCTGCTCAAGGAACCAAAAACTTTTCCCTAAGTGACTTAATCTGGTTTATCCTTACAGGTCATTTTTTCTGATGAAAAAAAGTTTAATCTCGATGGCCCAGATGGTTCAAAGTCGTACTGGAGAGATCTGCGCAAAGAACCGCTCATCTTCTCAAGGAGGAACTTCGGTGGAGGAAGTTGTATGGTTTGGGGAGCGATTTCTAGCATTGGGGTGTTATCGTTGGCCTTTGTTTCATGTAGAATGGATAGTAGCGAGTACCAACAAATACTTAACGATCACCTCCTGCCATTTTTGAGGCGTCATCGCCACAGGAATTTCATCTTTATGCAAGATAACGCTGCAGTTCATTCGAGCCGGTCCACTGTAGCATGGCTGAACACGCATAAAGTGCAGGTTTTGGAATGGCCAGCATGCTCCCCAGACTTAAATCCAATAGAGAATGTCTGGGGAGTAATTGCCAGACGGGTTTATGCCCACAATAAGCAATTCTCCTCTGTGGATGAACTCAGAGTGGCCATAACGGATGCCTGGAGTACACTGGAGCCAAGGCTCATCAAGAAGCTCTTCTCCAGCATGCCAGATAGGATGTTCGAAGTGGCACTGAAACAAGGAGGAGCCACAAAATACTAATACATGTTCTACTGTTTTTCTTTTGTTTTTTTCGTAATAAAGTGATTGAAGATAGGAAGGTGTCCCTATAATTTTGAAACACGGTATTTTCGATTTGTTACTATAAAAATCTTATGTATCAAGAATGCTAGCTGAAAGTATGTTTCTGGAGGTTATTTCGCATTCTGAATCGAATGGAGCAGGAATCAGGGCGATCGG
Source organism: Ancylostoma caninum (assembly GCA_037903475.1). NCBI lineage: Eukaryota > Metazoa > Nematoda > Chromadorea > Rhabditida > Ancylostomatidae > Ancylostoma > Ancylostoma caninum. The sequence goes on from JBAJFG010000260.1 coordinate 101,172, forward strand.
ATTACGATGAAGCTCGCTATGGTCGAAAAATGGGGTGTCCCTATAATTATGAAACGCACTGTAATTAGCAAAGCGTGTTGTAAGCATAAAACACTGAACTGAGATGATGTTTTCGCGAATTTTCACTCAAATTAGCAGCCAGAGTCAAGCCTGCTGATACTGCTACGTTCGTATTCCAAAAAACGGTGTTGTGCGATGTCGCCTTTCGTTGGGAGGAACGCGCTTTCTGGAAAGAAACATCCAAACACCAGCTGTTCCAGGACAAAATAATTAATCAGTGTAGGGCATGGCTGTAAGATAAATTAAACTTTCTTCCAGCAACACTGCATGGAGCTTCTTACTAATTGTAAGCAACAAACGAGTATGAGTGCAGTTGGCCGCATATTCCTCTAGCTACTTATTGGTCATAGTTAGCTACAATTAATCGAAATCTATCAAAAAATCAACGAATGATGACGGAAGAGATTGAAAGAGTTAAAAATACAGTACTCGCTGTTACTTTCAAATTCGAAAACATATAGTTTTTGCGCGATTTAGCTAGGACCACGAACAAGTTCTTGTTAATAGGAATGGAAGCTAATTGGATGGGCCGTAGACCCCCGAGAATCGGTCGACAACCCTCCAAAAAAAACGATAGAAAATAAACGAAAATTTTTCGTTTTCTTATTTTTATTGGTTTGGGGACAGGGTCAACCGTGTTGATGGTAAAAAGTCGATCCCCATACGACCCCCCCCCCTTTCCCCCCCCCTTTGCACACAAATTTCCTTCTATGCTTGCAGAATTTAGATATTTAGATATCCCATTTCAGATGTTCGTACTGCGAGAGGTGTGGTGGAGCCAGAGCATAGGAAAGAGAAAGAGGCTCTTTTGTATCTAACTAGTTGTTTGGAAGTTTTTTTGGAAAACGTTGAAAAGTGCGCGGTGGACAAAAACCGTGCATTAACTATGCAATGTTGCATACGTAACTAATGAGGCTCGAACACATCAAGAAAAAACATCTATATACATCATCTACATGGTGAAAGGTTCCATCCCTACCGAGGCTAGAATTTTTCCTGAGCGTAAAAGGGTGTGCGGTGAGCGGATTTCAGTCTGAAAGCGTCCGTGCAGAGTTTTCTAAACGAAATACCTTCGTATTCGTCACGAAAAACAACCATACACATGATCGACATGGTCAAGGGTTCGATCCCTCCGAGGCTAGAATTTTTGCATGGCGTAAAATGACAAGCGCTTGTAGTAGATTCGAGATGGTCGACCGTAAAGCACGAAATAGCTGTTTATAGAGGTGGAGGACTGGGTAGGACTTTCAGTACGGACGTGCGAAAATTTCAGCCTAAAATTTTGACTCGTTCAGAGGCATGGTTGTAGTCGGACACGAATATCAGAAGATCTGGCCCGTTGAGGTCTCAATTTTTTTCAGGTTTTTAAAAGTCGAAGGTTTGCGCTTTCAGGCTGTACAGCTCTTTTTTCCGCAGCTGCTTCCAGCTCGATTCAGCTCCGTCGATAAAAACATGGAAAAAGGCCATTTTTATCGACGAAACCTCATCTCCGTAATTCCCGTGCTGAATCTTTCTTCTTGAAGCTGGAGACCTGAAACTTGGGGGTAGAGCACTATTGGGTAGGATTCATAAATTGACTTTTTACCGGCCTGCAGGACTGGGTAGGACATTCAGTACGGACGTGCGAAAATTTCAGCCCAAAATTTTGACTCGTTCAGAGCCATGGTTGTAGTCGGACACGAATAACAGAAGATGTGGCCCATTGAGGTCCCAATTTTTTTCCGGTTTCTAGGTTTGCGCTTTCAGGCTGTACAGCTCTTTTTTCCGCAGCTGCTTCCAGCTCGATTCAACTCCGTCGATAAAAACATGGAAAAAAGGCCATTTTTATCGACGAAACCTCATCCCCGTAATTCCCGTGCTGAATCTTTCTTCTTGAAGCTGGAGACCTGAAACTTGGGGGTGAAGCACTATTGGATAGGATCCATAAAATGACCTTTTACCGGCCTGCAGGACTGGGTAGGGCATTCAGTATGGGCGTGCGAAATTTTTAGCCTATGACCCTCCACTTTTCACTGTTCAAATCATACTGTTAAAGTCGTTTAATCACGTCAAAACAAATTCTCTGTATGGATAATTCAGTGTCCCACTTCTTCCGTTTTTTCTACCTTTTTTTTACCTCCTATTCCACACTAAGGCACCCCTCCCGATCACGACCCCTCCCCCTTACGACCCCCCGTCTTTCCCCATCCTCCCCCGTACGACCCCCTTGATAATTTATCGACACACGCTTGACCCTGTTTGGGGAATAAGTTCGTGCGGTTTTTCATGGGCATAGAAAACACCACTTACACGAAGTTTGTAAGTCACACAAAATGGGTTGCATGCATAGCTCGTGCCCTCTTCTATTAATGCTGCCAGAGACAGGGCAGCTTGTCAGCTCCATGTCTACGAAAATTGTTTCTTTGGGGCTACTCAATTCGTAACCCTCAACCGCATCTCTTGGATAAAGTTTATGAACTCAATAGGAAGCTGAACAGAATAAGCTGTGTATGACTGTACTAAACAATAGAGTCGGTAGTAGTGAAAGACTCCTACATCCGGATTTCTTTCTAGTCACTTTGGTGAAATTTGTACAGAGAAGTCGAGCATACCCAATGTGAACGATCACCTCTTATCGAGCATTTTGGGGTTTTGCAAGGAATGCCTTAGCTGAACTTACACATTGTTGAGAGTTAGCATCAGTAGTAATTATTCGTTACATCTGAAGCAATCTTAGCGGATAATCGCCTTTGTGTTCCACAAACTGGCCGTCCAGAACGAGAAGCAACTTCAAAGCCAAATTTGCCCTATCTGAAGTGGGTTCACCCCTTCTATGCTGTCCTTTCATCAGTAGAGATTCCTCTCCAAATGCCATTGATTTCTCTAGCCAATTGAGCCACATTTGATCCAAAATTGAAGTCGAAGGATAGTCGATTGCGGGAGGTTGATTTTGCCGCCTTGGGTGGTCACTGTCTATGCGGTAGAAAACAAGATAAAGCGAGAATTGAAAAATGTGGCTGCAATGTTTGCAAAGAGCAAATCAAGAGCTAGAAAATGGACTATAGCGGCTAGTCAAGCGATTCTCAAATCACCGTGAAGAAACAAGTTGAAAAAAAACGAACAAACTTATTCCCCAACCCAATAGTTGCTTGTTTTTATCACTACTTCTTAAACATTCAGTTTAAATTACTTTTTTATTGAGAATTATGTTTCAAATGGTGAGCGGCTGTGTTCAACTTATTCCTGCTGCCGAAGCAGAGAACAAACAAGTGAGTGAAACTTGCGTACTCCTTGGAAGAGGGATACATCTGTGAATATAGGCCAGGTAGCGAAGTCTATCTCTACAACCCCACTTTCTCTCGGAATAGAATAGACGAATTACAGAGTTGAGAAGTAGCTAACTGCTGACATTATTTATTATTTGTTATTTGTTTATTTATTCATACATTATGACTACTTACAATATAATCGTTCATACAGAAGGTAGAAACAGAAGAGCCCTAGAGAGAGCTCGGCGGGATTTACCAGGGAAATTTCATGGGAATCCACATTCTGGATACTCACAGAATTTCCCAACGGATGACCAAACGAATCAAATCGTAAACAATGAAAACAAAGACGACTCGAATTTTTAAGTGAACCCTCATTTCCAAGAAGCCAAACCTGTGAAATGTGAGAAGTAATGTGGGCGCTGTTAGCAGCGGTCGCTATACCCGTCGGCGTCACTTTTACGGCGTCGTTTCCTCTGCCATAAATGGTCTTATAGTCAGTTCCAGCAAAAGCGGTAAGCTGGGCGGCTAAATTGTCGAAAAAACTCACAAATTTTTCTCTTTTACCGTATACCTGTCAGTGGTGGTGGGTGGAACTGTCTGCAATTACATGTCCGATTACTCATCATTTTTGAAAAGGGCTCTCAATACGCATTAGCTTCTGAACCGGTGGAAAAAAAGCTCATGATGGACCTTTCGTCCAGAACCAGCCCCTCACCGCACATTGGTATTTGTAAAAGCAAGCCTTCACGTTGAAAGCAGCAGCCAAGGAAAAAAATTGCTTCTGAACTGCGGATACGTTGAAAAAAAACTGCCAAATGAATATTTTTGCAAGAAAAGCATTCATTAATGATAAGGAAATTAGCCTCTTGGAAATACGCATGTCCCTACTGCACATTAAACCCAACAATGCGAAGAATTACACTTGCAGGAAAACAACTGTGTATACGAGGATGGGCATATCGCACCTCTGTGAATGAACATGCCTAAATATTTGACACAGTAATTGTTGTACGAACAGCGGGCGGGAGAGGGGGGGAGGGTGGAGGAGGGGTGGTGAGACGCAGCAGGCGAGGAAAATGCCATCCCGGTCAACAAAGGGTGTCATAGAGAGGGGATTTTTAGGATGAAAATAGTAAAAAGTTCAAAGTTAATTGTAAATTCAATAAAATCGGAATAAAAATTTGAAAAGTGTAGGGATGAAAGAATGAGAAAGTTTGAAGTTGATGAAACTAACTAAAATAACAAGAATGACTGTAAATGTTAAGCTTCGAGAAGGATATGCTTTTGCATATTTCACAGGAGATTTTCTAAAATTTTCTTGACCCTTTCCCAGGAAGGGATCCACGCTTCCCTCTGCCACTACCACTAACACTCCGTTTTGATTTTAAAAAAAAGCATCAGAGTAATGAGCCTCGGTTTTTCACCCGATACTCCTAAGGTCTTCTTTTAAAAAACTGTAAGGTGCCGCCTCGTTGGATGCAGCTATGATGTAATGGTAACTCTACCGAATAGAATGGATCATTTTCAAAAAGGAAGATGTTTTGAAGTTTGATTCACGAAAATATGCCAGAGTAACAAGTCTCGGCGTTGAAGATCATTTTCCAGAGACATTTCTAAAAGGGGTAACCTGGCGTTTCGTCGGTTTGATTGCACAGCGACCACGTGCCGGCTACCATGTTCATCCATATGTTAAAATATTCGTACACTTGCAGAGCTTTTTATCCAACACACCTCAGCTCAAGAATGAAACCATTCTTGAGTTTTTCAAGTGTTTCATTGAGAATTCTTCAGTGAGTTGAGTTGAGCTGGAACTCATGCCCTGAAGGTATTTCTAGGACAATGTAAAAAGAAAGACAGCATTGCAAATAGGCTTGCATAGCTGGGAGCGGAAGAAAGTCAGCAGCTGGTGATTTTCGATGACGAAGTCGGCTCTCTTTTGGCAGTCTCATCCTAACAACGCGAATTTCTCTCCGGCAAAACATCGCATCGCCTCATCATCAACACGGCTTGGAGTGAGACGCGAAAAACACTTGTGAAGCGACGAAATCCTCGAAAAGCCAGGACTCGTCCGGCGTCAAGTAAATTTCCGTCCACGACTGAAGAACGCAGGAGATGGAACGCGCCTGCGGACGAGTTGTTCCAAGAAAACCACGGAACGCTGTGAATTGAATCACGAATAATCAGATCGTGCAAAATCAAGTAACAGCGGGGTGCGCACGGCAAATTTGTGTGCATCACCAGGCAGTCGGACGGGAACGTTCAAAAAAAATTGGCCGGCCAGCTCAGCACGAAACGCCTCGAGCGGAAAAGGGCACCTCCTCGCTGGGGGTGAAGAAGGCGCTACCTGGGAAAGGTGCATATTTACTGAAGAGGCAGTTTTTTCGGCAGCTGTCAATGAAGAGGAGTGTTTCATTGGAAATTCTGCTTCGATGTGACGAAAAATGCAACCCTGTGAAACCAGGACTAGGGTCCCTTCATGGGACCTTCCTCCGTTTCGGTGTTTTCCATGTTTAGAACAGCATAATGCAAACCGGATGATTTGCAGAAATTCGAAAATTCGATTCCGAATAAGTCGAGAGTTCTGATTTTCGAGAGAGAGAGAGAGAGAGAGAGAGAAAGAAAGAGAGAGAGAAAGAGATACCTAAAGAAAGAAAGAAAGATTGATGGATAGAAAAGCAACTGGAATAAACGAGTATGAGAAGGACTTGCTTTTCTCAAATATTCAAATTTTCTGAATCAATTTCTATATTTTTAACTAGACTAACTGAATTGTTCGATTTATATTCAGTCCTATGTTTAATTACGATCTACGCTCACCACAAATTATGGTACCAAAGAGTCATTTTTGCAGCTAAAATCACTTTTTGAGTACTCGACTGCTCTTATTCTTGGAAGTAGCATAAGCGGAGGTTTTCAGGAAATGCATGAATCTCAAGGACTACCCAGGGTGGCTGTGTTAACACTCCCCGCCCCCCTTCCCAAATCATCACCCATTGTTAACACGAGAGTCCTCATGTTCAGTATAATGTAAATCATGAAATAAAAATAAATAAATTATAAAAATTCGGTATAGCGCAAGAACGCACAGAAAATCAGGTAATAAAATCATTCACTCGAGTAAGGTACTGTTTTCCTGGTGTTTAAATGCGCGAACAATTTCAAATGATGCTGCTATATTCACGATTGTAGCTGGGCATCTTCGCTGGCTAGTCACCACTCCTTCTCTTCGTTGGTTTTTTTTTTGTTGGAAGCATTTTCCATCATTGGCACTCATCGGAGTCGAAAATCTCGACGGGTGCTGCATTTGACATCTGCGACTATCTGATGCATTTTTACTTGAAATCCAGCCTTTTAGCCTTCCACAAGTCTTTTTGGGAAAAGAAACTCGGGTTATTTTACGAGTAGGACGGAAAAAGTCAAAACCTAGTGATAAAAGTTAGTGGTAATTGATAGTGATAAAAGTTAGTGGTAATTGGCTTCGGGGTTCTACTTTAAGCTAAAGTAGTGTGTAGGGAAGAGTCAACGACGAGAGGAAGAGTCAATGAAAGTTCGAAAATTAGTACGGGGCAAGATGTTTGCCACAAGCAGGCGAGCAGGGAGTGATCTCCACTTAGCTCCTTGTTTTCCCGTGTAAAACTCATGAAAAGTTCCGCTTCCAATGTAAAACTCAGAAAAATGCTGCACTTTTCCTGAGTTTCACATTGGAAGACCACAGAGCGGGGATCAGTTTTCGCAAGTTCACAGCATCGTTCACAATATGCATAGGTTTGAATCGTTCTGAGATTTCCAAGACTCATTAATTTAGAGGCATAAAAGAAACACTAGGATTCCAGGCAAGGTTCCACGGTTGCTCGACGGTTGGAAATGGCTCGAGTACTAGAATTAGGTTGTCCACGCGAGCTGCGGCAGTGACGATCGGCCTCGCCTCCGAATGTGTCACATGCAGATGTTGTTAATTGCCAGTGGAATTCGTGTTGGGCTCGATGTCAGCGCTCGTTACCCTGGCATTCTCCCAAAAAAAAAGGACGGAATTGTCCCTGTCGCTCCTTCTCAAGGATGAGGATGCAGCTGTGAAGCCACAGTGTGGAAATGACCCGAGAGATCACCATGAAAGGAGAAACAAGGAGTGCTTCTGATGCCACGGTGTTTTTCAGAAAGTTGTGCATCAGCATAGGGAGGCGAATGCTCGTAAAAGCTATGGAGAGTAACTGGCCACTCGCCGGCTGTGTTCAGTCATCGTTCATGCCCGATTGAGTTAGTATTAAGTGAGGGGCGCAGATAACAAAGCGCCGTAATTGGCATGTTCCCGGGATCAGGCCGAGCGGACGACTGACGAGTCGAGCCGAGCCGGAGTCGGATTTCGGATGCAACAGGGCAGCAGAAGAAATAGGCATGAATCATACGAAATTTTACACTATTATTTTATTGTTGTTGTTATATCTTTTACAAAAAGAGCTCAATTTCCTTCTAGAAGATGGTTAGCAGCAACCCTTGAAAAAAACATTGTAAACGAACCAACTAACAAAATAATTATTATTACTCCTAACCAACTTGCATAAATAAACAACTTTTAAATAAAGCATGGCTTACCTAATGAATAAAAGAAACAAATCTTATTCTTAAACCTTAAGTCTTAATAATTTGGCTATATACCTTGCATCTGCTCGCGCCTGAAATTCAGTTGTATCCATTCCTGCCTAAGGAGGAATTTTTAATCTAATATTTTTCCGGATTCCACCTTACTTTTACAGCCTTACCGGTTTTAATCTGGAAAGCGGATGATTCCAGAAATTTCAGGACCAATGAGAATGGAAGGTTTTCTCCAAACTAAATATTCAGAAAATGGAAAAAAAATTCTTGGAATAGCTTTACTACCAAGCACACAAACTATAATAACAACACAATGTACAGGCATGTAACTTCCGAGTGACTCGTTAGAGAGAAAATTTGCGAGCCGTGGCTTTCCCGAGATCACCTCCTTCTTCGATGGTCCAGTTGCCAAGCTTTTGGTCACAGATGTAGACGTTCGTCTGTGGATGACACAAAAACACGCATCCATTCGAAATCTGCACTTCCTGGCCGATCGGAATGGAGCGCTCGGCTACGAGACATCCTGGAATCGTGAAATATCCAAAAAATTAACTCGGATAAGTGCGTATTATAGTGATATGCTGAGGTATTGGAAAATTATGGAACGGAATCTGAAAGACACGATAACTATTTGAGAGAAAAACCAAAAAGAACTTTCAGGCAACGCTGAACACATTGGTGTAGATATTTCTCCGGAAAAAACCCCTTTTTGGATCTCTTTTTTTCTGGAGACCTTGAGGTGGCCGTTATGTAATACTTAGGACTGAACGAAAGTTGAATAACTCAATTTATTTATAATAAATACTCATTCAAGACTGGATCCGAAGAATTCAAATGTTCGAAAAAGAGGAACACGAATTTCAAATGTTCAAAAAGGGGGAAGATCCAGATGCCATTTCACCATTCCTGAAGGATTGTATTGCTCCCTCTTTTTCAAATATTCGAACTGTTGACAATTGAGTTTTCGTATTTCAAATAAGTCGGTAGGCATCTAATGCATTATTCGGTCCTAAATATAGCAGCCTTCCGACAAATATATATACCACCCAGGGTAAACGCGTTGAAACTCGTGTTAGTGATGGCTAAATTCGTGTGATGTTATCCCACTCTTTACGCTGGGTGATCTTAATGGATCATGCGGCCCCATAGCGTATATATAATGGTAATATACATGTATGTAAAATTTTTGTGGTTATCGTAGGGACTTTTTTTGTTCTTTTTTTCTTTTGTTTTTATTAGTTTTTTTGCTAATAAATCCTTCGAAGTTTGATGACCTTTTCTACTGATTTTCAAGGTGACTTCTGCCACCTTGAAAATCAATAGAAAAGTTGCATATCCAAAGAGGGCTTCGTGAAATATTAGTTTTTTTCAAAAGGGACTTGGATCTGATCCCGGGAAGACTTTGTACTAGGACCGATGAGAGTGTTGAGAGTGTACTACAAAGTTATGTTTTACTATCTTCACCCTAGAAGTAACGTACCAGTCTTTTTCAGATGACCATACATGCACGACATCCGTGCCGCTCTACTTGTATCCGTCCAGTTTGCCAGATGAGAATATGTTTGATTGTCCATTTTGCAGGATAATTCTGAACGTTATTGTTTTCCAGTTTATAGGGACGACCATCCATTCAACTCACCATCAACGCCAACCGGGTTCAGTTTTAGGATTCCTTCATCCTCTTGAATGCATTTGAAGTGTTTTCCACCCAGTTCTATAATGTCATCGAAGCGGACTCCGACACGGCCAACAGCGCAACCTGGAAAGTTGCATCAAGAATTTCTGGCAAGGATACTAGTGAAAATGTGAAGGCGATTTTGCCAGGGATCGACAAGGTCTACAGTGGACGTCAATGGCGGTGGCCCATCCGCGACCTCAAGAAGGACGCCGCGCAACCGCGCCGCGCGTGCCGTAACCGATGTTTTTCGCTGCTGTTATGCTATTTCTAGCAGCTTTTCTACACGTTTTAGGGATTTTGGACCGAATCGGGAAGAAAAGCGCCTAGGAATAGCAGCCCGACGGCAGACGACACCGATCCCGGCGCGGCGCGGTTGCGCGGCGTGCTTCTCGAGGCCGCGGATGGGCCACCATCATTGACGTCCACTGTGCGTACATTTTCCTGAATATTCTAACCACTGAACTAAATTACAAACAATACCAGATGCTGCGAATGTCTTGTTTCAAAAAATAAACTGGGTAATATGGGCAACCAGCTGGGTAACGTATACCGTCCTTCTCAAGAAGACCGACTCGCCAAAAAGACCGATCTCATAGGCGGCTGCAGAATCGCGGCGGGACCTACTAGACTCTCTTACTTAGAGCACGTTTTTTCCGCATCTTTCGTTCAGGTCCCGTCGCGATTCGGCAGTCGGAGAGCTATGGAATCGCACTCGAAATGGGTCAATATCTTCAGCATTTTCTGACTACTTTTATTACGCTTACTTTTTATTTCTCGTTTATGTTGCCTCCCATAAATCCATAGGCACAGATGGTTATTTCGTACTTCTCTTGGAAAAAAAGTAAAAATGACTCGACTAACCAATCAGATGGCTTTCATAGTAGCTGAAATGTGGCCGGAAGCATTGCATGAGTCGACCAGACAACTGAGAGCCGTTCTCCTCGAACTTTGCTTTGGTGAGTTTCTGAAAAAAAATTGACACATTGATTAGAGAGTAGAGCGTTATACCTGGCGTCAGGCGCGGCTGAAGCCTGTGATTAGTCGAGCCTCTTCCCGCCCCCCCCCCCTCGCGCCCCAAGAATCAAATCTCGTAAGCCAACGGTACAAAATTACACAACTAGCATGTCCAGACCACTATGTGTTGTGCGAGTTCGCGTGGTGGGGTACGAGATGTGACTTTTGAGGCGGGAGGAGGCGAGAGACTCGGCCAATCGCAGGCGAGGGCCACACCCCTCGCCTGGTATAACGGTCTAGACCCGATTTATTGCTTGTGTAACATTTTTTGGGGACAACGGTTGGACAACATTCACGCAAAAATTCCAATAAGCTACACTTACAAGGCCGCTACCATACATAGTCCTCAAAAACTACAGCGCTTCTAGTAATCATCGGCGACAGTGATTTTAGTGCATATCGACTGGCGCGCCTTCGTTGCCGCTCTCGCCAGCTCGCAATCGATAAGCATCGAATCCACTGCTGCCGCGCCGCCGCTGCCAAAAGTGCTATACTCCTCGAGAAGTATAGCAGCAGTTGATTGCGTAAAACATGAACGCTGTACAAACTCTAATTAACACGTACCACTTTCTTTTTAAATGTCTTGTCAGGTTTCCCATTTCTCAGCGGCTCGATCCACAGCTCATCTTCTCCATATATCGTTTCATTGAAGTAGCAGCCAGCCGCTGTAGATTCAATGAGAAATCCATGGATTCAGGGATTTTTCCGAGAACTCGACACTCCTAATAGGGGAACAGTGACTAACCTCGCTCTACCACTTTCTTCACTGCCCCTCCGTAAATATTACAGTGCAGAATTACGGTGCCATTGCTGAGTTTCCGCATTTCTCCAAGTTGCATGCGTTTACCATGCGCATCCACACATGCTGAAAAGACACAGAACGTCAGGTTATCCATGAGTCCAGCTGGAGACGGTACCTATGGCTTCGTAGCTCATGACGCCTTCCTCGCTTTGGGCACAGGTGAATACGAAGTCCGTGTCAGCGAAGGTGTCACCAACGTTCATGACATCACCGTTGTCCTGGTTCGTTGGGACGCAGCCTGACCAGCAGGCGAGTAATCCAGAGTTGTCCAGAGTGAGAAAACTAGTAATAGAAACTCACCCAGTGGCACAATCTTTGGCCTAGCATTGTTTCCTTCGAAAATATACTGAAATTTGATGAAATTCTCCACCCAGGTCTTCTTTAAGACATAGGGCCGGGTGAAATTCCTGTCGAAAATCGCTACGCCAGCAACGGCGCTGAAGATGGACGAAAATAGCAATATGGGTAGAATATGACGGTTCATTCCGTATGCTGATCCAGAATGCAGGAATAGCGAATGGTCTTCTGGTTATTTATAATGTTCAGTTGGTCACTCTGGCTTCCTTTATTTGTCCAGGCGTCCAATGTTAGCTTATCCGCGCTTCTGGACTCCCGAACGCTATAGCGAATCAACGTCCAGAAATCAGCGGCTTCTCATCAGGGCTGGTTGCCTTTGGCATAGCATAATCAAATCCTAATTTGAAGATGTAGAAACGTCACAACCAGAATGATTGAAATCTGAAGGAAATTCTGGGAAAAGCGAGACACATCCCATTATACAAAGTCGAAGACGCTGATCTCGAACACGTCTTCTGTTCCTGCTAAACTCCAATGCGAAAGATGGCTGTTAACTCTTCAGGGCCTGAATGCATTATTGGAATCATACCCACGGGTATGACTATTACTCATAGGTGGAAGCTGGGTATAGACAACGTTCGTATGAGTGAACATGCTGATACCATTAGTAATCTCAGTGGTGCATCCTCGCTGAGATAAATTCTTTCTGGAGCCCCGTCATGGGTGCAATATTGAACGCTTCTCAGATGCGAGGATCCTGGAAAATAAAAGAAGATTTGCTCTTTCCAACACTCTGCAACTTTTCCTAATTGCTTCCGAGACAGGGCGAAAATTTTTCTCAAAGTCGGACTATTTTCGAATTTAGAGCCCGTTTTTCAGGATTCATTGGAGTAATTTTCGGATGCGAGGTTGCCAGCGTGTTCAGCTGACGATTCTGCGTCGACTGGTACCTGGGTGCAGGATGGGTCTTAGCTGCGAAGCTCGGAAGGTCGACTGGTGAGAATGCTATAACGGGCATTCTCACTGGCTAGACGAGGAAGTACGGGAATGGAAGAGACGCAGACAAGGGCAAATGAGAATACCCAGTACTAACAGTACACCTTTCTTGAAAGTCAGTGATTTGTGTACTACACTCATCCACACATTAGAATTCTGTGTTGGGATTCCTGGTTTTCCTGAAAATAGGCGTTGAATTATAGAAAAAAAAATTCACTTTTTTTTTGGGGCCGATTCTCATTTATGCTTTCGTTTCTGCTCGGCTCACCAAACATTTTCCAGTAGTGCCTCTACTTTATGATCACTAATTAACTGCTTCCTCAAGACTCCTGGGCTTTTCGAAAATAATGTTGTTAAAATCGTTAAATACACGAATGTTCAGGACGACTTTTTTTTCTCAGGCTTCCACCTACAGTGGCGGCCACATATTTAACACACCCACGATTTTGGATCACAGAATTCTTTGAATATCTCAGCCCAAGGATGAGCAATCAGAACCAAGTTCGAGTACATGTTAGGGGTCTATGCGTGTGGTGGCTTTGAGGCGGTTGGGTGGCGCTTACATATTGGGAGGATGGGTGGCTCCCTTTTCGTGTGTTGTACACGGGTTGGTCAGGATATTTATTCCTAACGGTGCTGTGGTAGAATGCTGACATAGAAGGGGCGTGGTAAAGCATGTTACATAAAGTATCTGGGCGACGCTCATAAACATATCACTGAGGTCATGAATAATGGTCCTCTTTCGGGCAATACAGATACATGTTAGGTAGTACAGATTACTTCTAAGGAGGTGCCGTCTGTACCGGCACAATGCGAGCTTCCTTCCTACTGCTCACCACGGGCACACAGCCAGTTGGAACTGGACTAAAAAAGAAATTCCAATTCCGTAGGTTTTCTCAGACTAGGTGTGGAAGTCTTGTATCTACCTGTGGAGAGAAGTGAAGTAGTGATTCAAATTGAGCACCCTTCTCCTCAACATTTCGCTATGAAAGGTATTCGCGCACTCTCCATACGGGCTGGAGCCAGAGACATAAACAAACCGTGAAATTTGTTAAAAAACTCATTTTATTGGATCTCGAGAATAACGCACGCCCTACCACGCTTCACCCTCTGCCTTTCTGCTGGTTTGCGAAGAAATCTGACGCGAGAACAAGCAACAACATCAATGATGAGAACGAAATGCGCACTTCTATCCAAAATCATATGTTTCTACTATGTTATATCACACGTCTTCAATAACGCAATATCACTTTCGAGTGAGCAAATTTATTGCAACAAAATCTCCAAACTAAATACTTTTATACTAGATATATTAAAATCTCAGAATAATATTTCTATACAACCCTATGCCTAATAAACGCTATCCGATCAGCAGAATTACCTAACACTGTAGCTATCTAAAGAACTTTTTGGCAATAAGGTACAACGCCGTGCCGAGTGTCGCCAGGCCTATCACACCAGCAACCTGCTTTCTAGTCTCATCTCGTTCCTTTCGCCTCTTCTCCTCCATCATCTGCTCGAATGTGGGGATCGGATACTTCCGTTGCAGCCTTTCCTAGAAAAAAAAAAAACAAAATGACGCCAAGGTTCAGCAATCCATCGCACAAAGTGTGAGCAATTACCCCTAAATTCCCTCGAAAAGTGAATCGTCAATGAAGACTGTTCAAATAAAAAGTAGTCAAGCAAAGTCAATTTAGCATAAGTTCTAACAAAATTAAGTGTACCACAAAGAAAACAGATGGAAATCGAAAGTTTCCATCACCGCTCTCAATCGATTGTTACCGCATTGAAAGGAATTACCTGTGACAGTAAAAGAATTTCATCACAAAGAGTCAATTCGTAAAAACGAAGCGTGTTGGATTTCTTCCTATAGATGGGGATGGTAGCTTCTATTCACGGAATCCCGAATAAGAATACGACAATTAAATTTGGGGAACATGTGTGAATTCAACGTTGATTTTGCAAAGTAGGTTAGGGGCAAGGTTTGATTAGTGAAAATAAAGTACTTGCAGAGGAAAAAAGTGATTGAGTGTCATTCATAAAGATGGAAGAAGACCTCATAAAATGAAAATTCGAAGTGAAAGGAGATGAAAAGGCAGACAAAAAAGAAACAAACTTGTTCCCGTTGCATTTCCCGTAAAAGCTCCTCTTCTTCTCTTTGTATCGTCCGACTGTCTCTATGTATGAATCCCTTAATAAAATGAATTATACGTAACGTGATCTCTCAGCGCACATCTGCATTCATGAACCAGAAAACTAACTTTATATGGAGAACAAACCTTAGGCTCGTATTCGCTTTTAAATTCACGTCTTTTACCACCGAATTCTGTATAGAACTCTTCCGGCATTTCGAAATGAGAATGATATTGTTTCCTTTGCCTAAAATTTGGAAAACACATAAGGTGGTCAATTCAGTGAGGTGTGAAACGGTCTTAACTTGCCTATTTTTCCGCTGAAAATGTTCAAAACTTTTGTAATCAATATCTATATCTGTATACTGTTTCGTCGGTTCCGAAGTAGAGGGTCGTCGTCCATAGGCGCTTCTGTGAACAAATAGTATGTTAAATTTTAAAAATAGTATGTTAAATTTCAAACTACACCAATAATTAAATTTTCCAACACTATTCCTCTGCTACTCAGGAATTTTCATACAAGAACATATATCAGGACATAGCCAAAAGGGAAACAGGTATGGACCCAAACGAAAAGATGTA
The DNA here is from genome assembly GCA_037903475.1 of Ancylostoma caninum. Lineage (NCBI taxonomy): Eukaryota > Metazoa > Nematoda > Chromadorea > Rhabditida > Ancylostomatidae > Ancylostoma > Ancylostoma caninum. Next base: position 116,574 of record JBAJFG010000260.1, read on the forward strand.
ATCTTGCTGTTGTGATTTGGAGATAGAATAAAGAATAAAGAAATGAACTGGTACGCTCACTCCATTTTCAAATGTGGGAAGCACAGTTAAAATAGTGGGGAGACAGCCTTTGCAGAAGTGAAGATTGTCGTGACACAGACACACCTTCTAGAACGCTGGTCATAGCCAACCTCACAATTTCAACCCAACAATGGATGTTATGTAAAAATGCACAAAGACTAGAACAAGATCTGTTCCCGACGTTTAAATAGCTCAAAAGAAAATTGCTCCGAGGCGTCAAATCTAGTTGTTCAAGTGCTCAAAATGCGTGAGAACCTTAACTGAACTCACGCTGAACAGAACATAGGGCAGCAACGAGTTAGATCAATATTTTAACACCGGAGAGGAATGAAAGGAGGGAATCAAACTTGGACGAGAAGTGGAATTAGGTGACAGTTAAGTTTAAACGCGAAACATGGGTGATACTGTAGGGTTCGGCATCGCTGCTACTTCAGTGATTTCGAAGTTCGAATTAATGGATCATTTTCCGCGAAAAAAATCAAATTGGTGGAAAAAATTGGCTCATCTTCCTCCACAGCTTACGTAACAGGTATCGCGTACCAATAAATTGAATAAAAAGTTTGGTATGATCCAAACCTTTACGACTGCATATAAACTTCTTTGAAAACCAACCCTAAATCTGGTGACGTTCGTATTCTGGTCAAGTCGTAAGCCCGTCTCTTCTCATCTGATCCTAGAACTTCATAGGCAAGCGAAACCTAAAGGAAGTGCAACAATAAAGCATTCCTTAGACAGGCGCAAATTATCCCACCTGATGAAACTTCGCAGCTGCTTCTTCTTTATTGTCGCGATTGCGATCTGGGTGATACTGTTTAGATAACTTATAATATGCAGACTTTATTTCCTGTAAACTGCAACTTCTCCTACCTTAGTTATATGTAAAAGGCATGGGGAAGACTATGTATATACCTTCAAAGTAGCACCAGGCTTGAGTCCCAACACTGCATAATGATCGACATTTGAATGTGAAGCAAATACACGACTAGGGAAAGAGTTGAATCCACAGGAAACAAGTAGTCGACGCGACATCGCAGTAGTCAACTTCCAAGCAGCAAAATTCCCATGAAGTGTTGAAGCTGAAATATCCTCATATTCGAATAAGTCCACACGAAAACCTCTCAGCATCGAAATTCGAAGTGCGATTGGGTACATACACCAGCGTGTTCTACTAAGCTTAGCAGGAGAATTAACGCTGTTTTGCGAGCAAATACGCAACCTTCACTGGAGAAAGTGAGGACAACTAGTGCGCAAGGGTCAATTTATTTGCCCTCCATGGATCCATCCTTAAACTAAGCATTTGAAAACTAAAATTACAACAAAAAAACCGTGAGATCGATCTTATTAATCAAAAATAAAAAGGTGGATCTATGTAGATATAAAAATAAACCATCGTCATGCAAGAATAGTGCGATTAGTTGAGAAGAACGTTCAAATTCTGTATTTCCTTTGCTAAAACTCACTAGAAAAAATCGAACCCTGACTGACAAGGCCAAGTTCATAGTGGATGATTAGTACGCGAATGATAAATCGTATGTAATATTTCTCAGCAAACTGTCATATGCCCATTTGTAAGTGTAAGCACCAGTTTTGGTGAATTTTGACGTTAACTAATCATAATTCATTTCCTTGTGAAGTCAGATTATAATATAGCTTTCCAAGGGAGTTATTACGCAGTAGTTTCCTTCTAACAAAATTATCATACACAAATAAAATATGAAAGTTACCCAAGGCTTTGAAAGAAACGGCCAAATCAACGACGTGGTTCTCGACCAGGTCACAGTAGATCAATAAATACCAGAGATAAAACAAAGTATTATGTGGTGTGCAATTCATATTAAATTCAAGAAGTGGGTTTCGTGTGAATGAAATGAGTTTACCCTCTCGAATTTTCGCTGAGAACTTCGGTAGCTTCGGGCGTATTCGTTCGTTTATTGCAATTTATGTGGGCGGGGTCACGGGTCTACAGGTTCCGAAGTCCAAAGAGCAACCCGTCCGTCTGGATGAGTTGTCTTCCAATGTCGCGACGGCAGAAAAAAAAATCACTAGTTTTTCATTCGTTTGAAATATCATATGTTTGCAATAACAGCTGATTAGCACTTCATTTACATGCAACTAAAAGTCATTTTTCCTCATGGCGAAACTGTTCTCTTTGCTAAAAATTAGCTCACATATTATGCTAGAAAAATCTTGAATTCTTGCCATAGCTAGAGAAATATTGCTCATAACTAAAAGTGTTATGAAAAGTGCAAATTATTTTAGCAGATTGTGATGGCTCTCAAATCTGCTGGGTTGCTGACCAAGGGAGTTTTTGGCCGCGTTCCAAAAGTAGGATTTCCTTTACTTAAAAAAAGCTGAATTACACTTTGATTTGCCTATATTCAGATGGCCATCACAAGTGGAACTGTACAGCAAAACAGAAATCACTACAAGTACATTGGAGAAGTTGCCCAAACTGATGGCAGCTTTCGTGGTGACCTCAACTTTGGCCTTCATACTCTTTTCTTCACAGAATTGTTCAGAGGTAATAATTTCTATCATTCGTTACATCGTAAAAACTTTCACTCTAAAACCAACATTGATGTTGTTAATCATTCATTTCATCGAGAATTTTACGTTTTCTGTTTATTTCATTGCTAACTTCATTGTTAGGATTCGGAGTCATGCTTGGTCACGTCTTCATGGAACCCGCTACCATCAACTACCCCTTTGAGAAGGGTCCTTTAAGTTCCCGATTCAGGTATTAGCAATACTTCTTATTTTTACTTATTGAAATGCATATAAATGCTATGAATACAATAGTAAGTAATGTGATAATGAGAAAATAGAATAATAATCAAGAAGTACTACATATTATAAAAATAACAGTAGGAATTAAGGAATACCACGCATAATAAAAATATTGCTACATCAGAAAATGGCTTCGCTATTGAAACGCGATTCTAAATATATTCCGGAATCAACTTAGCTTTTCTCCTCTTTTTTTTAATGTGCCATCGTGTTCGTATCTGTTTCCGTTCTATTTGAATAATATCTTTTGATTTTTTGCTAGTTTCCCTTGATATGAAACTTTGCGGTAACCTTAAAATTCTAGAGGAGAACATGCTCTTCGCCGTTACCCTTCCGGTGAGGAGCGATGTATTGCTTGCAAATTATGCGAGGCCATCTGCCCTGCACAGGTATGTATGTTTTTCTCATTTGTATGGTATATATTTCTAAAGGAATACTCCATGAGCTCAATGAGTTCTCTACTTTAAGAAACTTTCACTTCTTTAGAAATTTTTTTCTTTCTGTTTGACTGCTTTCCAAGATCGCATATTTTCAAGAGGTCTACCTCTTAAAAATTTGATCCTTTTTTGTTTTAGGCAATAACCATCGAGGCTGAAACACGCCCTGACGGTAGTCGACGAACAACTCGCTACGATATCGACATGACGAAGTGCGATTTTCTACCTGAATATCACTAAAGTTTACTATTATGCTGCTAGATTATGTCTAGATAAAATTTCTTATATGATAGGTGCATCTACTGTGGACTTTGTCAAGAGGCATGCCCTGTCGATGCAATCGTTGAAGGGCCGAATTTTGAATTTTCAACTGAGACACATATGGAACTCCTCTACAACAAGGTATGTGAACCAAAAGTGCACACGATTCCTCATGTGCCTTTTTTTTTTTGCTCTGTCTTGTTATTATGCTCCCCATTACAGGAAAAGTTGCTGTTCAACGGTGACCGATGGGAACCAGAGCTGGCCGCTAATCTTCAGGCAGAGTATTTGTATCGATGAAACGATTACTTTACATACCTCACCTATGGATAGCAGTAGTAGCGCAGTAATGGAATTCATATAGACTCTAAGAACGACTTGCAGTAGTGATAAAGTTTCAAAAGCAATGGATTTGTGTACAGAAAAGTCATGGACGTTCCTATTTCGTCTGGTATTACTCTAAAACGGTTTATGAACTTGTTTATACGCTGCTTATATTCTTAAATAAAAGTATGGACAGGTTATGGCAACAGATTATACGAAGGCATTTCATCATTACGATGTTCAAGAAATTGCAAATGGTGGAGGTACCGAAGACCAAATAGAGGGACAACAAGGTGAGTAGTTTTCGTGCCTAGAGAATATTTTACTCGTAAATCAAATATATTTCGAAATCGATCTCAACCTATGCACCAGCTATTGATGTAAATAACAATGACTGCACACCAAACTGTAAAAAGTTGTAATGAAGCAATTTCCACTAGTTTTGATCACTTAAAATAACTAAATATATGAATATGAATAGAATATTCTGAAAAATATGTAAATCCGAGGTATCAGCTGTTGCTCGAAATTTGCGAACTATGCTCACTGTCGCCGTACAGAAAGATTGCTGATATTTCCAGCCCCTAACATTTTAAGTCTGAATCAAAAGCGCAAGATTTTCGAGTCTTATATGAATTAGTTAATACCAGAAGGACAAAGTGGAATTAAGTAATGTCAAGTTCTCTGTAGGGAATGGCCGATAGTAAGACATATGCTGGGATAAGGAAGCCCCATTTTTGTAGAGTTACGGTAGGTACACGGTAAATACGGTACCTCACAGAATCCTCTCAAATTTTGTATAGAGGGATTGTTCTAGGCGCTGATCGCGATTATCAATATTATTTTGCGCGACACTTTCATTCTTCCACCCAAAACCGGCATCTTCTCCGGACTTGCCACCGTATACCTACCGTATCCATACGAAAATGGGGTTACGGTACAAAACGTATTCGTGTTCAGCACCTCAAATAATCCCACTGCGCAAAATTTTAGCGAATTCCATGAGGTACCATGTCTTGGGTTACCCTACAGAAATGGGATTACGGTGCAAAACGAATACGATATTCGTGTTCAGGACCTCAAATTACTTATCTGCACAAAGTTTCGGCCAAAAAAACTTCTTGAAAATTTTGGGGCCCCTAGTGTGGAATAGTGCCGCAATTTACTGGTACTGTTAAAAAGTAATACATGCGAGTAAACACCATTACCCTTGTTTGAACAAATTAACGCGAATCTTAAAAATTGATAGCATAGGGACTTTCCCACCCCGTGACGAAAACGAGCACGCCCCAAAAGCATAAAATTGGCAAAAGTTGGCAAGCAAAGCTAGTGGTGCAGCAGTATTGATTAAAAAGATCACAGAAATCCTCAAGATGATCACAAAAATCGAATAGAAAAGCCTTGAGCTTTGCAGACTTGCAGTTTAAAAATACACAACGCTACATGACTCACCTTGCACTTTGTGGCGCTAGAGCACTTTCAACCAGATGTGTGGCTGTATGATCCGGCCGTTATTGACATCCAGAACAATATCCAAAACCAGTACTTGATAGTTTGACCTCAAATATAGCATTTATAGGAGTACTAGTCAGAGAACAAAAAATCAAGAGTGCTTGCACCTATTTTCAAAGCGAATGCAGCGGTGAAAGTCGCGCGCTGCGGTCGCCGCGGGTGTGACTACAGTTCGCGTAGCGCGCAGCGTGTTTGAAGGACCGCCGTCCAGACTTGTAGATCAGCTCTTGATCTACTCTTGAGTGTGTATTTGTGGGCCGTAACTACTTCGCAGCAATTTGTATGCAGCTCCTCTCGCAGGAAAATCGATAGGCTGGCGCGGTTCCGTATCCGTGCAATCTTTGCAATTCATAATTGCGTGTTTTGACGCTAGCTTATCGCTTCATTTCCAACTTTCGAGCTTATTTTCCAACAGAAAAAGAAATTATCTATGCCATACTGTCCTTTTAATAAAGTAACTTTAGTGAAGACACTTTAGACGTAAAAACTGGGAATTTTCATAGTTTCTCTTTGTTTTTCGCCTATTAATTCGTGCGCATTAGCCTTATTTTCATAACTACTATCGTTCTGTTATACTCCAGTACAGACTCCCATAGTTTGTGAGACCACATCTTGTTTTCCCAAACGTAGTGATGTGACCTCCAAAACCTCAGAAGAGGTGCTTCTTTTGCTTGCAATCAACACATGAATTACTACCTTCTAAATGAAAAATTGGAGAAGAAACAGATGAAAAGTTACTGAATGTTTAAGACTAGCCATTTTATTGTACTTTCAATAGAGAACGAAGTCACAAATGTTGTTCATGTTTTAGTATTACCTTTCAAAGTGAAGTTAAAATCATTATGAGTTGTTATTACTGCTGACAAACACGCAGAACATTCACGCTAAGTGCTCTTTGTTAATGCTCCTCCACATTTTCAGAACTATTATAGGTGGGAACATTCAGTTTTTTTTTTGAACAAAGGAGGGGAAGTTGCGTTCAAATTACATTTGCTTCAATTTTTGACCTTTACTGTGATACTTCAAAATTCTTCCACTTCGAAAGACTT